>CAKAKR010057759.1:0-83458 GCA_916700685.1 Adelosebastes latens | reverse complement strand
CTTGGAAAGCATCATAAATGAATACAGTACGGAGTTTTAATTGTGGATTATTACTATTATTTACTAATTACCACACGTTTCTGAACCTTTCTCTGTCTAAAATAAATATAAATTATATTTATCATGAAGTTAAATGGCCATTAAAAGACAAACTCTATGCAGAAAGAAAGGGCTGACAGCAGCAGCAGAAACGGAGCTGACAGGCAGGCGACACGCAGCCGACACGCGTCTAGTGTGAACACTAGACTCCTACATCACGCAGCCACCACGCGACGCAGACACCACGGGCTCCTGACGTTGGTAGTGTGCCCATGGCTAAAGAAATACATTAATTAATTAATCGCGAGTGAAATTTGTTAATGTTTGGAGCTCTTATTAATACTTCTGACTCGCCCAAGTCCTCCATCAAACCCAGGTGGAAGTGTTCATTGGTGGGAAGTCAGTGAGGGATCATGTTTCTATATCTGCGCTAGAGACTTGAAAGAATACAATGCTCTGAAAGATATCCTGTTTTGATATCATTGAAAAATGTGGTGAATTGTAGCAAATGGAGATTGTTTGCTGGATGGTATTATTTGAGTTTAATGACGTTTAAAAGCCAAGATGATTAAATGTAGCAGCATTTTAAAAATGTCATGGCTTGTATAATTTGTAAAAAATCATTATAATAATTCTAATGAGAAATTAATTTTGTGATCATTTTAACAACATTATCTTAAGATTCAGATCTTGATATTTATATTTTCTAGTATTTAAAAATCACAAGGTGAAAAAAAAATGTTTGTTTTTTTTGGTGTTTTACTAGAAAAAAAATCCTTAATTTTCAAAAAGTATGTTTTTAATCATTCAGACATCTGACATCAGACATCATTCAAATCTTGAACTATCATATCTTGATGTGAGAACTTTGTCAAGCTACAATTTTGTGGATAGATGATAAATAATAATATTGAATTGGGACTGGACACTTTTTACAGTGTTTATGTGATTCTCTCTGTTTGCTCCCATTTTAACCTCAGAAATGTCTCCGTTGTGAAAACTGAATTGTCTACCGTGTTCCTTTTTCATTCCTTATTAACATTAGCTTTTACCTTCACGTTAGGTTTGTTTTTATGTTCTTCCACTTCTTTCCCTTCTGCTGCACCTTTTGCTCGTGTTCGTATCAACTCTGTTTCCTCCCACTCCTCTCAGGAGAGACCAAAAAGTGCCTTGGAGCGTCTGTACTCTGGGGACCCGGCGCAGCAGCAGCAGCAGCAGCAGCAGCAGCAGCAGCAGCAGAGGGGGAAGATGAGTGCCGATGAGCAGCTGGAGAGGATGAAGAGGCACCAGAAGGCCCTCGTCCGCCAGCGCAAACGCACCCTGAGCCACGGAGACCGCCACGCCTCTTCATCGTCACGCACCTCGTCCTCGTCCTCATCCCCGCGCCCGCTTTCAGCAGACTTGGGATCAGTATGTTACTAGAACAGTATCACACGTCACACTCTCACGCATGACCACAACCAAACCGAGAGTGGCGGTCTACAGTAGTAATGCGTGCATTTACTCAGTGTAGTCTGTTGTTTCTCAGTTCCTGACATTACTGATAGTTATACATTAGATTAGTGCAGTATGGCGATTCACTGTGTGTGCTTAATTCATGCATGTTGTTGTCAGACTTTAAAAGGCCTTTTTCACAGCAGTCATTTTGACTTGACATAGTAGGAAAAGCACGGTTACTAATAACATCGTAACGATGGGTCTGAAAAGTGAAGCCAATGCAGAAGTGCCTTAAACTTGCATTCTTTCTAACAGCCAGCAGGGGGCGACTCCTCTGGTTGCAAAAAAGAAGTCTGATTGTATAGAAGTCTATGAGAAAATGACCCTACTTCTCACTTGATTTATTACCTCAGTAAACATTGTAAACATGAGTTTATGGTCTCAATCGCTAGTTTTAAGTCTTCTTCAATACAGCATGATGTTCATTTAGTAAATTATGGTCCCATTTAGAGTCAAATAGATCATAAAGCAGGGTATGCTTTAGGGCGGGGCTACCCTTTGATTGACAGGGCACTACCACGGTGTTGTCTCGCGTCACTTCTGGTTGCAAATAATCAAGATGGCGATGGCCAAAAACCAAGATGGCTACAGCCAAAATGCCGAACTCAAGGCTCCAAAACGGCAGTTCTCAAACCAATGGGTGACGTCACGGTGATTACGTCCACTTCTTATTTACAGTCTACGACTGTGACATGTCAAAATGTCTTCCATGAAAAAGGCCTATACAGATAAGTGGATAACAGTTTCTACTTACTACACTTAACTGTTGCACAAAAAGTGTGTACAAGTCAGTGTTCATTATGAAGTGGAAATAATTAAATTCACAATGAACAGGGATGGTATTCTTGCTCAAAAGCTTTACAAATAATATATCTTGCCGATCAAACACATAACACACTAATTACCTCAGACACAGGTCTTCAATGCCATCTACCCCTCACATTCATGGGTATTTTTTCTCATTATTACTTGTTAGAGATCCCTAACATTGCTTCATCCATCCATTCTCACCTCTCCTCGCTGATCTTTCCTTTTCTCGGCTATGGTTGCTTTCACTCTGACAATTTATTTTAAATCATACTACTATAGTTTCTTCTACCCTTTAGCAGTGGTTTGTGCTTTCAGCCCTGTCACTCCTCATTTAGGTATCAGTGCATGCTGTTCTTCAATTAAGTGTTGTTGCTGTCTCTAAGCAGTCCATATATGTGTGAGTGTATGTGAGTGAGAGAGAGAGAGAGAGAGAAAGAAAGTGCCTACTTATTTTCTACTGACCAAATCATTGACATACTCTGAGCAATGCCTATTTAAGCCCATTCATCTCAACCTATTCATGGCATTTTTCTTACTTTTTTTACTCAAATGAAGATAGAGATGTTCTGAGTTTGTTTATGGATCAGGGCCTACTGTTGTCCCATCTCCCAGTCTTTGTGAGAGGAAGCCTTTTATTGAGACAATACTAATAATGTGTATGACATCCATTTCATATCAAAACATAGGTTATACGTGATTTCAGTGTTTGCTCAGTGTCTTTATCTGCTAGTTAATTGTTAGTTATAAGAATGCTGTGAGTGTTGGCAAATAAATAAACATTATTTTCTAATGGACTCATATTGCCATGTTTTTTGTTTATTATATATATTTTTCTCTGAATGCATACAATATGGTTGTGTTTGGTGTCACTGTCATCAGTATGAGTGAAGTGATCTTTCTTATTTGTGTCTGTGGTGTCGTGTCGTCTTCTTTATCACTGTTGTAGAGAATTCACAGCATGCTGAGACAGCATAAGCATGCATACTTTATCAATGCATGCTCCCTCTTTTTTTTTTCTTTTTCTCACCTGTACACACGCACACGCACACGCACACTCTCTCTGCAGACTTTAAAATCAGTGTGTCGTACAGTACTTTTTACATTAAATTATGTGTGAAAGCAAGTGAAACATCTTCAGATTGACTTGATAAGTGCTTGATGGCAGCATGCTGTAATTTGTTTCACTGTCTATTTTTTTGTCCAGTGGAAGAGAGAGCAGGAGTTTGACCTGCAGTTGCTGGAGAGGGCTGTCCAGGGGGAGGAGGCGCAGGGAGTAAGGAGTGTCCAGGGGGAGGAAAGACCTCCCGAGCACAAAGAGAGACCCCGATCGCACTCTGACGAATGGCTGACCCTGCGCTCCACCGCCACGACCCCTCCCGCCCATGAGGTCGACCTGGAACCACTAGAATATGACCTGGACCTCAACAAAGAGGTAAGTTATCTTTGTCTCAGCAAAGAAACACAGCTGATGAGTTTAATGTTAATGCATAAATATGATGAAGGTGGAAGAAAATACATCACGCTCAACCAAGAAAGAGCTGGAGTGTGTAACCACAGTCGAAAAAAAGGATTTGTACACCCAAATCACTAAGATTGCTCCTTTTATTCAACGTATTGAATCTAAACACTGAGAGCTGACAAAAAAAGAAAACTCTAGCTGATTTGGCTGTGTGGTCCCTTTTTTATACTTTCTAAATGCAGAAATTCAAGAAAAGACCTCAAAAGCTTTGAGCTGATCACCTTGGCCTCAACCAAGCTGGAGAGTAAAGTTAAATGAAAAACAACCTATACAAATGGTTAAACTACAGTTCAGACCACAAGCTCTCATAAAAGGGTTTTATCATGAATACAGAGCCGTGCAGAGTCGAGCTGAACAGTCGATGAACGACAACGGTTGCAGCGGCAAACACAGCACGAAGTCGGTTATTTCCTCCACAGTATCATCCTGCATGACGTTCATCGACTCTCAGCCTGAACTTGATCGCAGGTTGTATTCCGAGGCATGTAGTGGAGGGTACAGAGACATTTGCTGACCACACAGTGAATACATTTCTGACACATTTTCTGTTTGAAATTATGGGATTGCTTGTTTTGTTCTCACACAGATTGTGGTATCATCACCCCCCTTTTTGTTCGGTCGGTTAGACGGACATCTAACATTACTTAAAACTAACTTACAAATAATGATCTGTTAAATAAAATACAGTCGCAATCAAGTGCTTACAGCTCTGACCTATCAGCCGACATGTGCAGCTACCGTCTGGTCTGTGTCGTTAGATCAAAATGTCCAAGAACAGTTTAACTCCTTGTTGTAGGCTTAGCTTAGTGAAGGTCGAATATCCCACTTACAGTATATCCGTCTGCGTATCCTTCATCTGTGCAAGTGGACCGATTATTTTTTTGGTATGACCTGATAGCAAGGGTGATGATAAAGCAGCTTAGACCTTAACACACACTACATCTGTTATCTGTAGCTTTCCAAGCCTCAGAAAGTGTTGATCCCGGAGCGCTATGTGGATTCGGAGCCTGAGGAGCCTCTCAGTCCGCAGGAGGTGGAGGATCGTCATCGTAAGGTGGAGCGCATCAAGAGCATCTTGGCGAAGTCCAGGTAAATAATGTCCCATTGAGATCAAAGATCTCTATTACAAGAGGGAGTCCTTGGCCAAGAATAGCAGCAACACAGAGTTTCGACAATTAACATAAACAATTAACATAAAAGCACATAGAATTGAGTACCATTGAAACTTCAGATCAGATAAATCATTTGCATACTGACATCCTTGACTCAATAGTAGTTCATAGTTTTGAACTTGTTCAGGATTGTTATGTTTTGAAGCTTAAGATCAGTCTGAAGATTGTTCCATGCAATAGGTGGAGAAGATTGTAATTTCCATAATTCAAATTTAAAAGAGAAAATAAGTAGATAGGAATTTTACCATGAAAAGCTTTTAAAAAAAGCAACCAGTTAAACCGAAATACTCGGGTTCAAGCCCACCCTACAGACTTGTCCTTGATCAAGGTGCTAAATTCCCACCACCTTCAAAGACACCGGGCTGTAGCAAGAGAGCACCCTCACAGCAATCAATGCATTTCCTCTAGGACTGTCAATCTATTAAAATATTTAATCACACATTTTTTATCTGTTCAAAATGTACCTTAAAGGGAGATTTGTCAAGTATTTATCTTATCAACATGGGAGTGGGCAAATATGATTGCTTAATGCAAATTTATATATTTATTATTGGAAGTCAATTAACAATACAAAACAATGACAAATATTGTCCAGAAACCCTCACAGGTACTGCATTTAGCATAAAAGAAAATGCTCAAATCATAACATGGCAAACTGCAGCCCAACAA
The DNA here is from genome assembly GCA_916700685.1 of Adelosebastes latens. Taxonomy (NCBI): domain Eukaryota; kingdom Metazoa; phylum Chordata; class Actinopteri; order Perciformes; family Sebastidae; genus Adelosebastes; species Adelosebastes latens. The sequence continues at coordinate 77,752 of CAKAKR010057759.1, read as the reverse complement.
GCAACAACAGCTGTCAGTGTGTCAGTGTGCTGACTTGACTACGACTTCCTCAAAACTGCGTGTGATTATCATAAAGTGGTCATGTCTGTAAAGAGGAGACTCGTGGGTAACCATAGAACCCATTTTCATTCACATATCTTAAGGTCAGAGGTTAAGGGACCCCTTCGAAAATGGCCATGCCAGTATTTCTGCACTAAAATTTAGCTTAAGTTTGGAGCGTAATTTAGCCTCCTTCACGACAAGCTATTATGACATGGTTGGTACCAATGGATTCCTTAGGTATCTTCACTCTAGCTTTAAAACTGAGTCCCCTACAACCTAAAAATTGCAAGTTGGGTTAATGCATTAAAGAAATTAGTGGTTGTTGCGTTAATACATTATTATTGCGTTTTGTCAATTTGGTGTTTTATTACTTTGTGCCCGGGACAGTGTGCAAAACCTCACGCCCACCGTGACTGTGGACAAGCCAGAGGTCGGGCTGGTGGCGCTGGACTCAGCTCTGCAGGAGCAGGAGAGGATCATCACCATGTCGTACGCTCTCGCCTCGGAGGCTTCGCTCAAGAGCAAACTAGTCACAGGTTGGTCACTTACACAATTTGAAATAACATTCTGTTCATTTGAGCCTGTGGGTTGTTGTAGGTTATACATCTTTGCTTTATCAAGAATGTAAAAATCATTATTCCACAGAAACACTTACAGAAATAATAAGCTCACCCGCTCTGACAGTTTCAGTAAAATTTCTCCCGGCATCAAATTGACATCTTTTGGTTGAAGAAGGGATAAAGAGCGGGAAGCAGCCTTTCAAGAATGCTGGATTGATGGAGTGGAGATGAGAAGGGCGTAAGGTGCAGAGTCAAGCAATAAGGCCGTTCATTTCCTAATAACTGAACATTATTCCTTCTTAGGAGCTCAGATAGTCTCTAATTGCGGTCCGTGTAGAATCTTTCAGACATGGGAGGAATAGCTTGATGAGGCCATTTTGTGTGCTGATCAATGACCCAGTCAAACTCTGCTCTCCTTCTGCATACCGTTGCTGCTGCTTTGAACGCAGCTCTGAACCTGCATAAAAGACACTGCGCTCACTTTTCATCTCTTTCATACTCTACGGCAGACAGGCAAGTTCGTTTTCACTGGAGCTGCAGCAGATTGTCAGCCTGTCTGCCTCACACACACTCACACACACACATGCACACATACATCTGTCACACACAGTAACACTCAAGCTGTCAGTGTGTGTGGAGGCTTAATATGCACAGTGATGCAAAGTCAACAATTATAACATTATTTCCAGCATAGAGAAATGTCAGAGAATATAACTGGTGGCATCTTGTCAGCGGAGACTGAATCAATGATTTTCTCTCCCTTTGGTGTTAAAGTAAGGTATGCTGGTGCTCTTTCAAATCCCTGAATTAAAAAGAAGAGTCTTTTTCACAGTATTATGCATGAGACACTTCAATAATGCGGGCATAAAAGCAGGAATATGTAGCGGTGCAATTACATACAGTATATATTAAAAAGGTGTTTTTGATTGTTGAATTTGTTATTCTAAAACGTTAAATAATTTGGTATTTTTGTAATTACTTGTCAGGGATATTGAAGGGAATCTCTTAAATTTGTGCTGGAAAAAATTATCTACAACATCAGCTTCCTCATGTATAGCACCTCTTCAACTATTCATTGCTTTCTTGTCTTTTTAAGCTGATGAAATGTTCAAATGATGAAAAAATAAAGAACACATCACACACGGCTGCGTACAGATTAAAACAAAACGACTGATGGTGCAGGAGACTTTAACTATCAACATTTACCATCCTGATGACTTTGTTCTTATCAAATCATTCACTGTTTGGGATTCTGAAGGAAAACTTCATGTTACTATACTAACTATTTTATTAGCACAAACCTGAAACCTGGTAAAAACATTATAACAACAAATATTGGATTTACATAGGGCTTTAACTAACGATCATTTTCATTGTCGATTAATCAGTTGATTATTTTCTTGATTAATCAATCACTTGTTTGGTTTATAAAATGTCAGAAAATGGTGAAAGTGTCGATCCGTGTTTCCCAAAGCCCAAGATGACGTCCTCAAATGTCTTGTTTTGTCCACAACTCAAAGATATATGAAATAAATTAAAAAATATTCACATTTAAGAAGCTGGAATCAGAGATTTTTTTCCTTTTTTTCTTTTAAAAAATGACTCAAGCCGATTAATCGACTGTCAAAATAGTTGGTGATTAATTTAATAGTTGACAACTAATCGATTGATCGTTGCAGCTCTAGATTTACAGCATCAATGTGGTGGAGTACAGGTATTTATCTTTTGGATTAACAAAAAACAACGACATTCCTATTGGTTATTTCAACTAAAAAAAGGTTTCTAAACTGACTTTCCAAAATAGAATAGCAACATATACAATGATTTTATCCATTTTGCCCACCCTCAATGTCATTAGTACGCAGACCACAGGAAGTTTAAGTATAATTGTGTGTCCTTAACCAGTTCCAGCTTTCGTTGTGTCCTTCAAACTGTCCCATAACTGACCATTTGACTAACAAACCAATGTGGTTTTCTCCCTCTCTGTTTTCCTTCTGTCCTCTCCTCCGTAGTTCCACCGCAGGTTAACATCCCCCCTCCTCCCCCACCTCCTCCTCCTCCGCCTCCTCCTCTTCCTCCTCTTCCTCCTCTTCCTCCTGCTCCTCCTGCTCCTCCTGTATCTCTGGCGCCTCCCTCTCCCTCTCCTCTAAGCAACGGAATTCACTACACGTTTGTCTAATCCGAGAAATACAGTAAGGCCTGACTGCATGTGTTTTACGGTGCTAATGTGTTCGAGGCCTCACTAATTCCCTCCAACGCGGAGCTCCTGTGTGCTCTGCAGCTCGCTGCATGCTCGCTGCTCTGTTGTGATTGTAGGAAACACATCTTGTCTAGGTTAGGGAAGCCCTGCCTCTGCTCCCATTATAATCAAAACAAACATCTGCAGGCAGTCTGCTCATCCCACTGTGATAATTGTGTGTAAATTGTTTTTCTATTTCTTTTTTTTTTCTTTTTGTACCACTGCCAAAATATTTATGGATGGTTGAGGAAAGAAAGGGCTCAAAGGAACATGACTGTTTGTAGCATTGTGTGTAATTAACAAAAGAGACACCTTTTGATTTAGCACCTTGACAGTTCAGTAGTCAGCACAGCTGCATTCACAGCACCAATTAGCTCCCCATCTGTAGCCTGGCAGTGAGAAGTCAGAAAAAAAAATATCAGTGTTGTTACTGTTAACGCAGGAAGGGGGTTTTACTGCCTTATTAAAAAAAAACTCCTATCTGTCAGCCAATAATGGAAAATATTTAATTACTGCATTAACTCTCTGATTTTTTAGTGATTTTTTTTTTACTGTTAGCCCTCCGTGGATAGGTAGGAAATACATTAGATTAGAAAATGTGGCACACATGGGCACATAAAGTAATCAGATTTTGATAAATGAACACACACAGTAACAAAGCATCCATCTAGCTGTATTTGACCTTTAACCTCATGTCTTGTCAGAGGAAGTGAGAGCATGAAATGACTCCTTGTCAGCCTGGCGTGACTTGAGTCTTCATTCCTTGAGAACTTGTGTGGCTGCATGCTTTGCTGTGTATTGTTATAACTATTTTACTGTAGCTCTCTCATCCCAGGTTCAGGTCTGAGTGTAGTTGGTTTGTAAAAGTTGCCACTTAACAGTTTTGTGTTCATCGCTAAAGATCAGAATGACATACAGGATGTACTAATTAGATTTATTTTAAAGGGATAGTTCAGGAGTTTTGAAGTGGGGTTGTATGAGGTACTTCTCCATAGTCGGTGTATTACCTACAGTAGATGACGGTCGGCACGCCCCCAGTTTGGAGAAACAGACAGGAGTGCTGGCACAGGAGCAAAATAATACAGTGCTGTGGACGGGGACGGCAGCAAAACATTTTTTAGAAAGGCTCACCTAAGTGTTCTTATAGTCTTCTTTCGTTCTATATTTAGAATATTTTCCGACAACTGAAAGTGAAACATATCTATACTGTTTTGTCATCTGAGCCTGCTGGCTTTGAAGGGAGCATAGATAAGTTTCACTTTCCGTTCAGTTCCCCATCGGAAAGGAGAAGGAAAGGGAGGAAGCTAAAGTGGTGAAAATATTCTAAACGTAGCGTACACTTATATGCATACGCGAATATACCATTTTTTTAGGTGGGCCTTTCTTTTAGGTGACTAAAATACGTTTTGCTGCCGGCCCCGTTCACAGCAGTACATTGAATAGAATTGAATAGAATTCCTTTATTATCATTGCACAGAATACAACGAAATGAAATAACAATCCTGACGGTGCATACACATCTTTTAAACAGTAGTACAAATAAAGAAGAGTAAAAAAAAAAAAAAGAGAGATATATTATAAATAGAAAATATGTATTTGCTTGACCTATAAAGACAGTAAGATATTGCAAAATTTAACAATTTCTTTCCAGATTTGATAAGAATTATCAATATTTCCTCCAAAATACCACATTAATTCACCAAGACCTTGAGGAACACCATAGAAAAAGCCATGTTGTGATTTGGTTTAAAAAACTTTCTGCAAGAATTGCATTTTTCGGCAATTGGATGGCGAGCACTTCTGTTCTGGAAACTGCTCAGAAACCCCCTTATTGTCAATATACCTAGGAAAGCCATCCATCCTCTGAATGCTCTAGGTCTCTAGTTTGTGGTTGTAAAGTTTCATGAGGCTGTGATTATCCTAGAGGTCACCACAGGTCATTTTATACAGTGAGGTCAAATTTTAAAAAAAAAATGGTCTCACTATATGAAATGAATATGAAATGGCTACTATGGGGACTAACATCATCACACAGGAATACAGTTGGGCTCATTGGATCCACAAGAGTCTTTACAGTGATACCCAATTTATGTAATTCAAGACTGCATGTTTTTTGTCCCAAACTACATGTGATTATCATAAAGTGGGCATGTCTGTAAAGGGGAGACTCGTGGGTACCCATAGAACCCATTTACATTCACATTCACATATCTTGAGGTCAGAGGTCAAGGGACCACTTTGAAAATGGCCATGCTAGTTTTTCCTCACCAAAACTTAGCCCAACTTTGGAGCGTTATTTACCTTCCTCCTGACATGGTAGCATGACATGGTTGGTACCAATTTCATATGATACCAGTATCTTTACTCTAGCCTTAAAACTGAACCTACTAGAGCCTCTGAAAGACAGTAAAGTCAGTCGGGATCGCCCGAGACCCCGCGCGTCTCAGGGGGTTATTAATGTGGTTGGTAGGATGATCTAATGTTTACTTGTGTATTACGTTCTCTATGTCAAGGAAAAAATATTAATGTTGCACGTGTGTTTTCGGCCGTGGTGCATGGACAGGAACCACCTCTTTGAAGGCAGCGAGAGACCCTCTTTTTGGGGGGATTCATTCATTTGTGGCTCCAAAAAATAACAGCAACAAAAACTCCAGTATTATTTAATTTGGATAGATTCTGCTGTCTTGTTTTCTGACATTTACTTTGTCTTTCTTTTTTCTCACTTCTCAGCTCAAGCAATTTCTGGACACTAAGGTGCTATTCCACAATGACAGTAAACAATTGCATCCTGCGAGAAAAGAAGAGGATGTTTGGACATTTACGCCTTGCAGCGGTACAGGAACTGTACTAAACATGTAACCTGCTCTCTGAGGCTCGCGCAGCATTGACTCATTGCCGTGTTTCTAGTTGCTGAAAACGACTTTGCAACTGGAGCTGCTGTGCTTATTAACCATGGAAGCGTCTAACAAATGTTAATCCCATAATAATATTTTCTACATGTTATTGCACTTTGAATTGTACACTGTATCATGTTTTCACAGTATGACTGAGTTGCTTTTACCTGCAGTGTGATCTCAACTGGGAACTTGTTTGTGTTTTTATTTTTGTCAGGTACAGAAAGAACAAGAGGTACTAAATGTGTCATGATGGTAGTATTTTTGTCAAAACTCAGATAATATTCTTACACCAAACCACTTGAAATATCATATGTACGTACCTGTAGCACTGCCAATCTCCTTTTAGCTTGCCAAAATGAATTTTATTTTTGCTTACATCAGAATGAAAATAACCTTTAACATATTTTCTGTGCGACTGGGGAAGGTTGCACAATGGAAATTTATAAAAATGTGAATATTAAAGATATTAACACAATATCTGGTTCACTGCATATGTATTTTTTAAATGATTTTATTTCATTTTTATTTGAATGAGTTGAATAGTATATAGGATCAGCTGTCACATCAGCCAAAAGTATAAAATTCTGTGATATTTAAAGGGGAATTCAATAATATGACCTTCTGTTTAAGACACATCTTGCACTGCCTTGTAATTGACTTGATTTGAGAAATTAGTTTAAGAAAGGCAGCTTTTACTTAAATGATTAACTTTTAACCTAAAATAGCCTTGGCTCCTTATTATATTTCAGTGATGCGTTCATCGACCGTATCTTTATTCTAATCATGTACAAAGGAAAAGTACAAAATGTGCACTCATCACAGCTCCAAGATTCTCTTTGAACCTCCACATTGATTGCCTTGACCCATTAAGCTTCTTTCTATTATTTGCAAAGGGAACCAAACTATGGCATGCTCAAAGGAGGTGAACTTTCAATACAAAAAAAAGAGAGGCTTCTTGAAATGTTTCTTAAGTTCAAAGCTTTTTCCATCTCAAAAGGGCATTTTTAATTCCGTGTATTTTCACCCAAGAAGGTGGATACTAATAACTCTGGATTCTGAAGTACAGAAGTCATATCTTTAAATCATGAACTATGTCTCCATTGCAATTGTAAAAGAAACCTCTGAGAAATACATGTATTGACCTTCTGATTCAAAAAGAAAATGTGTTTCAATAGAAAGTGGTGCCGTTATTATCAAAATTCTGCCGTTTTCAACACAAATATTTATCATGTTGTCGTGAATCCCTCTGGAACTGATGGGATTCAGCGCCCACGCCTTCCTTCGCTTGTCTGAGCCGTTGTGTTGCGGTTCCCTCCCAAGTGACATCTTTATCTTTAATTGGAGAGTAATCACTTTCACTCGTCTGCATCGCGGCGCGCTTTGAAAACACCTGAGAGAGAGGAGGCTGCACCTCCCTCAGCAGCCACATCCTCCTCTCTGCCTCCGTCTCTCCTCCTCCAGGATCGGGGGCCCCACAGCGCCTGCTGGCCCTGGTGGCTAGGAGACCCATCGCATCCTCTGTTCTGCTTATTCTGCAATAAAATGGGATGTTTTTCCCTCCTCCTGCAGAAAAATTCACCCAAGACCCTCCACTGAGGATTGTGGCATTTCCATGTATTGACGTTTGGCTGGTGGTTCATATACATTTGTTATTCTATGCTCTGGACTTCAAAGAGAATGAAAGAGGGCCTATTATGCTAATTGGGTCCTGTTCTGTTAAATGCAATCAAGGCCTCCCGCATTAATCCTTAACTAAATACTAGCTGGAGTCAGAGATGCTTTTTTATCAGACACATACTGCTCAGTTTCCTGACAGGGATGTTTGTTAGAGAAGAGTTTTTGTAGAAGTAAATAAAAGATAATAAGTAAGCAGCACTAAATGAAAAGTTGAAGTGGCTCATGTCAATGTTAAAGGTGACACTGGTCAGGTTAAAGCTGCTTTTTTTGGTCAGGTTTCCTTCTCTGTGTTGAAAGGAAGAGCCCGTTGAGACCCTGCTGAGGAGCCCGACCTTGTTCTCAGCTCTATATTGTTCACCGCTGTGTGAAACATATTCACACTTTCCCCCTGATAGGGGAAGAGAAAGGAGAGATTCCCACTGATACATATTTCCATCACATAAATATTATTGTTACTCGCCGTGAATGTTAGATTACAGTGGAAACACAGCCGGGCGCCTCCTTTGCGCGCCGTGGGGATCCAGATTGTACTCCAATTGTACAAATACAAAACCAAGGAAGCCGATGCAATAGGTGCTTTGATTTCAAAATAGTATTTTATGCTGTTTTATCATTTCCAAGCTCCACGCACGGTACATTTTTTAATATGTAAGAAATGGAATGGTGATTTGTTGAATAATTGAAGAGTTAGGAATCACTGAATATTCTTCTGAACGTGCGTTCGTGTTATAAAAAGAATAGAGAGGAGGCTGAATTACAGTCATGCTGCTGCACCACATTGACCTCACTATTTGCTCTAACTGAAACAATGCCTTTGTGTAATCTTTTATTTCAAAGGTTTTTACAATTGCGCTATCATTTGGGAGATGATGCAAATGTAAAATATATATTAAATATTGAATAATACGTTTACCGGCTTAATATATTAAACAGTAAGAGAACACAATTCCTTCAACATAAATGATTAAGTGCTGTGTTACATTAAACAATGAATTAATCTCATGTCCCTTAAACGGAAGGCTTTTACAATACCTACAGTGAATTGGGCTTTTTGTACATAAAAGCAATTGCTTTGTAAATGAACCAAATGCCCCTGGGCCTCCTCTTTAATCTACCAGCTCTGTGCACACACACACACTGATCTAAGAGAAATTTACTATGTTCAGTGACTCCAGTGAAAAGGCTACAAATGCATCTACAGGAACTATCACGGTGAGGCATCAGTCTTTTCACATCATTTTAGATACAAAAGTAATAAATTAATACAGAAAAATCATGTGGTGACTGTAGGATTAGGCCGTAACTCGAGATGCATTTTAATGAAATACTTAAAGGTGCTATTGATAACATTGAAAACATCCACTAGATGTCGCATTTTCCCTCCCACGTTCCATTGCATTCACTTCACAACAAGTCGTTGCCAGACTTACCGTCAATCTCAGCCATTAATCAGTTTTTTTTCCACACTAATTTACGACCCAGAGATAACAACGTCGCTTTACTCCCTTTTTGTGTCACTGTCATGATTACGTCACGGTGTCAGCTGGAGGCAAAACAAAGGAAAGACTGGAGGCGAACACTAGCAGTGGGCTAAAGTTACACATCGAAAATGTCATCTTGCTGTGTTGTTGGGCGCCAGAATCGAGATATCACATACATTTGAGATGTCAAACTGTGATTCGAAGCTCTAGCAAGCTACAGTTTCGGCGAAACGTTTCAGAGATTGAGAGAAAATGTTGCTAATATAGTGAAGGGGTCGGCTAATCTGGTCCCTTTGGTTAATGTTAACTTTCTCAGCTAACACTCGCAGTCCTGGAGAGTGAGTGACAGTACATATTGAGAGAAACTAGTATTTTCTTCAGCCATTGTTAAAAAAAACAAGCCAACAAAACTTGGTAGCCAGAGAATTATTCTGCCTCCACTTAACGCTTCGCCGACAAAATACATCATCATGTTAACTAACAGAGAAGGTGTCTATTGGCTCGCAAGCCTTGTTAGAAGTGAGAACCAAACATCAGATGTCTTCCACAGAGATAACAAAACATTCATTTTGGACCCACCAAAATGTTTAAAATCATCATCATTCACAGTCATAATTTTTTTCAGGAAAAGCCATACTTTTATTCAGCACCTTTCTTAAAGCTCTGTAGATGTTTTATTTTAAAAAACAATATTCGTCTACATAAATATAATATCAATAACACCTTTAAAAACACAAAGGCTGTAGCCGCAGAACAAAAAAATCATACTTATGTATCGATTGCTTAAGAAGAAGAAGACGTTTTCACCTAACCAGATAACATTGTGTAGGTAATGCATTTAGAAATACAGTATAAGACCATACATACTTGATTTAAAGTGTATTCATGAGTACTACAGAGTTGATATTTGTAGTACTGTTGGCATGGGCTGTATGATGGTGTCCCTGATAAGTATATAATTAGAATTGGCATGTTGCACTCCTTATTTCAACACGATTAATCAGTGGTTCTCTGTTAACTTGAAAGGAAATATTAGATCCTGACTAAACTTTGATGAAATCCAGAGTTACAAGTAAGAGATTTGGGTCAACTAATGAGAACAGAGCGTCCCACTTTGCAAGTCCAATTGGGAGAGAGGCGATTTCCATGTATGCAAATAGTGTTTGAGTTAATTGCATAACTTGGCATTTGATAATGACTAAGTTGTGTTTGTGGATGTTGGTCCTGGACTGTGTCAGCGGCTGAGACAAGAATCGCCTCACTGATGGCAGGTCAGTGTGTTCACTGAAGTTTGTTGTGTTATGTCTTCTATACATTTACGCTTTTTATAGAGCACGCTACAGAAAACCAGGACAATGCTTCAACATGGGTAACTGTTTACAAAGCAAGATCAACATGGCCTGAATTTATATTCAGAAATGAAACATTTAAAACATAGATGTATGGCTGATAACGTAATATAAGTGAAATACAAAGGTCTGTCCGCTCATCAGCACATTTTTTAAAATCAGGATACATAGCTATATGCTGATTAAGAATATATGAATGAAAGATATCCCTCAGTTTTAATAATGAATATTTTTAATTTGATTATGCACACGTACCAATCCTTTGTAGGTTATTGTTAGAGTTTAAAATTATATAGCAGCTCTAAGATATTTATACACTGGCTTCTAACATTTTTACAGTGTGCAAATTACACTTGCTAATGTATATAGTGGGTTATTCTATTTTTATAATTTAGATTCTATCTATCTATCTATCTATCTATCTATCTACGTATCTAATAAAACACTTTGTGCTGACTTGTGTATTAACTGGAATCTTTAATAGTAAAACTTCATAAACATGTGGACAATAAATATACTTAATGAACAGTATTTTGACATTCATTAAAAACATCTTTTTTTAAATGCACTTAACGCCCTTTTGGCCCCAAATAGCTCAGTGTGTTCAGTGGTAGGTCTTTTGGTTTTTGATGAATAACTCTGGATTAGTTAAAACTTCACATGTTAGCAGTAGAAAGAGCTCATCAAGAGCTTTCATTTGAGTTTATATAACTCATGTTCTCACCCCTCTTTATTAACTATTTGTTCACATTAGCTTTACAACTGTTTATAAATGTATTTAAAACTACTGAAGACGTGATTATACAGTATATGACTACAACTATATTAAACCGTGTAATCAAACATATAATATCTGTTTGTAGTTGTTAACAAAGACATCAGTAAACACTTAAATAATGTCCTTGTATCTACTAACTTTTGGGCTGTCCCATGACTGTCTTGTTAGGCTTTATTGGTTTAATGTTACACTCAAAGGTTTAAAGTAGGGCTATCAGATTTTCACCACACGATTATGGTGGCCAAAACAAAATTACGATAATGATATTGAATGATATATCTATAGAAAATCTGAAGAACAAAATAATGCTATCAGTCAGATTCATCCTTAACTTTGTTTATTGTGCGTTTTGTGTCTTTTTGGCAAATGAATTACACTCAAAATCCGACTGAAGGGAGGTGGAGAGAGAGGGTTACTGTATGTATATAAAAGGATTTAAGAGGCGCCACATGATATTATTATATTATTATATTATTAACATGACATCCATATTTCATTTTTAAATATCACGGTTATTGTCAATACCGGTATATCATGACACCCCTAGTTTAAAGTATTCTGTATTCCTGTAATACAGTATACCTGTATTCCTATAAGCATGAATCAGCTGCACACCTCTGTAATCAGACCACACCCCCTCCTCCTCCTCATCCTCCTCATCCTCACTCACTGACTGAATGGCGCTCTCTAATTAACCATGCAGAACAGGAGAAGAACACATGTTAATTTAATGTAACAAAAATGTTGATTTTCATGCACTCTCCTTTTCAAATATTTATGGGCTAGACTTGAATTTCAAGATGCATCAAAGACTCACATGGGTATGCAAATGTGTCTGTCTTACCCCCCAACAAGTTGGACTGTCTTTTGCTCCTCGTGCAGGCGTCATGCACTCCACCGTCTGAGCCATAAAGAGGAAGCCATTACAGTCACCACCTCTCTATAGAAACATTATAGTCTATATTTGTGCTTGGAGAACTATCTGCGGGCACAGCTGCACCCAGACGTACGATAAAGCCTGGTGCTAAATACCACAATATGCAAATATTATGAGTCTTTTTGCATCATTTTTTCTCTGATGCAAATAGCATCGTCATTTTCAAAGTAGCAACAACGCAGTCCAAAAACAGAAAGAGATACGATACGATACGATACGATATGATAACACAAGACAAGACAAGATAAGATAATCCTTTATTAGTCCCACAGTGGGGAAATTTTGCAGTATTAAAGCTTCAGTAGGCAGAAATGTTTTTGCATCATTGGGCAAAAATTCCATAATAACCTTTCAGCATATTGTAATTCAAGTATTCTGAGAGAAAACTAGACTTCTGCACCTCCTCATGGCTCTGTTTTCAGGCTTTAGAAAATCTAGCCCGTGACGGAAGACTTTGACCAATCACAGGTCATAGTGAGCGTTCCTATTGGCTGTGCTCCAGCTGGTGGGCGGTGCTTGGTATTTCCTCAACTGATCCCAACATGGCTGCCAGGTCACAAACTTTCTCATTTTACAGCTAAACAGTACACTACAAGATGTTTCTGAAAACATTTGAGGAGAGAAATAAGCATTACAGTAACAGAATAGTGATTCATATTTGATCAGCGCTGCCTAGTTTGACCGTTTGATCTGAGTTCCCGAGTGATTGACAGCTGCTCAGAGACGGCAGGCTCCAGTTTCGGCTCTGATTGGTTGTTTTCCTCCGGTCTGTGAAATCTTGCAGATGCCATTAGGAGCACCGGAGGATACAGAGGTACATGATTATTCTATTTTTTTCAGATAACCTGTCTCATGCACTACTGATATAGTGACCGTTTCTAGAAAATATTTCTTTTAATCACATTTGCTCCATTTCTACCCACTGCAGCTTTAAAGCAACAGAGGTTCCCTATAGTGCAAACAACAAGAGGCATCAATAAAAATCAAAACAATATATAATAAATAAATAATTAAACAATAAAGATATAATGAATAAGTTAACTGTAAAAAAAAACAAAATATATAATACATAAAAATATAAGTAAATTATAGTAGTAGACAGACTGAATGAACTTCTAAAAGAGAAAGCTCAATGTTAAAAGGAAATTCTTTCACTGCTAAGATATAATCTTCATAATGAGCCTGTGTCAAGATTTAACATATTTAAACATTATTTCAGGCAGCATAAATCAACCTTAGAATATAGGCTCAATGTTGTGGCCCAAATGCTCTAATACAGTCATCTGATTTGTGCGGACATCTGGAGGACATCTGGAGGTGTTTTTCCCTCAGTGACCAAAAGGTGGCGCATGAGACACGTCAAACTCACGTTTCAGTCCCGGTGAGTCCGTCTCCTGAAGAGACTCCACAGTCCACACACAGCAGATAGGAATCATCATGCATGGATGTGAAAAACTGTTAAAGATTGTTACAGGATTATTTATAATTTCACAACCCTTTCACTGTGTTTGAGTTTTTTTTTTGTTTTGCGTATTATAGTTTTACATTGTTGACTCTCAGGAGGCGGTCAAAGTGTGTTGCAGAACTCCAGAAAAAGTTTCTTTCTGAAAAGGTAAGTCTTTCTGTCTTTTTTTACTTTTCTTTCTTTCTCATTTCAGCAGGAACATTTACACTCATACACACTGCAGAAAAAAACAAGTTATAGAGTGAAAACTTACACCAAAAAGGGAAATTAATGGAGGTGTATTGAACATTGTGTGTGATGCTCCTTGATGGAGATGTGGTGGGTTTTACTTCACCTTGGACAAAAAAAAAGAGGAAAAGTGAGGCTCACTGGAGCTGATACCATGTTGAGGATGAGCTCTCTCTCTCTCTCTCTCTCTCTCTCTCTCTCTCTCTCTCTCTCTCTGCCTCTCCTCCCTCTTGTAGCTCTCTATGTGACTCTGCAGTTAACAATCAGATTTTCCTCCTGCTGTCTCCTCTCTTTGTAAGTACAATAACTTTCTTATTTCCTTTATGTGATCCATGATCTGCTGCTGTTATGACACTTGAGGCATGTTGAACACATAGTGAGAGCTGTTGATGTATATTTTTTTTGTGCTTGTCACAAAAGGCTGCTGCTGATTTTTTAGATTACAACTTTATCCCTCAGTTGTCTTCCTATTCTGACTCTTCTCTGATTTGTGCACGTTCCTATATTGTCATTTATTTAGTGTGTTTGACATCTTTTGGGCCTCCTCCGAGCTCAGCTGATCATTTCAAACACATGTTCTCATTCAATACAGAGAAGTGTCTTTTATTGTTAGAGCTGCTGTTTTGACCTGTGGGTTGTCTGTCAGTCGTTGGACCTTTGCTTTCATTCCAGATGTCAAACGGCTTAATCTGTTATAAAATACAATATAGGATTTATTTAAAATAAATGCAATCGGTTTAACATAATATTATTATAGTATATATATAGTATGCATTAACGTGCTGATGCAACACATTGATTATTTTAGTTATAATCTGTGTTAAAAAAAAAAAAACCTTTGTGGGATTTTTTATACAAAAATGAAGAAATAAAATGTATCAGTGTATGAAAGTAAAAAGTGAAATGTGATGCTGGGAAATAACATTTTCTGTCGTGCCATTGCACACATTGCATATTTGTTTAAAGCAATTACACACTAATCATTTTTATTTCTAAAACTCGGTCTATTCATCTAAATTGAATGATTCCAAATTGTCACGAGAATAAGTTTTATTTTTGACATTTTTCTTTGGGTGTAATAATTTATTTATCTAATGATAAATAGGCGGCATGAAAATAAATCTTACACGCTCTGCAGGATGAGAGGAATTTATATATTTGGACGCACTTTTTTATAGGATAATCTGTCCAAATAATTATTTTAAATTCTAGAAAAGCTGCATAATGTGACTTTCAGTCCGTGAAATTTGCAAATATCTGAAGAGAAAGCAGGGAGACCTCTGGGTATAGTGTGTAAATGAAAATGTCTTTTAGTCATTTAAAAAGTCATAAGAAAAAAACAAGATTATATATATATCTTAGGTGTTGATTTAATTTATGCATATAAATGCTGTTTTATCACATAAGTCTAAAAAAGTAGTCATCTCACAGGGGTTTCTCTCATTATCTCATGAACCTATTTTCCTCTGAAGAAAATTTTGAATTCTGAAACAATTTCACACTGAAGTTGGAGATGGTTATTTGTTCTCCAACAAAATAAATGTCGCTAAAAAAGGGAAAAAGTGTCTCATCTCTATTTGGGACTTTGCAGTGGCTGCACCTGTAAAGTGATGCTCATTTAAGTATAATAAGCTTATTATAAACGGACTAAACTGCGGCCAGTTACAACCATCCTCCCTGTCTCCACTTCTTATTTCACCACAAATCTCTCTCTCTCTCTCTCTCTCTCGCATCTCTCTCTCTCTCTGGGAGGAGGGAGGGAGGAAGAGGAGGAGGAGGAGGGAGGGTGAGAGAGGGAGTCCTGCCTCTTTGCCTTCCTCAGATCAATGCCCTGGCCACTCACTTTCTGATGTTGCACGACGGGAAATGCTTTGAATACTTGCGACATGGCTGCGCGCATTGATTGCCAAGATTGACAGCAGCCCTCTGCCCATCGTCTTCTCTTGTCTGAGTGTGAGAGAGAAAGAGAACGGGAGAAAGAGAGGGACAGATAACAGATAGGCGAACAACAACAGAAGCTACTTGTAGTTGTGGACAGCTGAACTTCACAGTGTATATACGGGATCCCCTCATATGGCCCCGTGTGAGTTAAGTTTCTCGCTCAACAGATAGCTCAGTGATCCTTTTTCTCTACAAAGTGTATATAGCCTGTTAGTCTGCATAGTGTTTTACGCACAAGGAGAGAGGACGCACACATATCTCCACGGCTCAGATCATCAAGGTAAACTAAACTACTTTTCAACATTTCTCTATATCTGTGTTCTACTCATATTCTTCACCTTGTGTGTTTTTTTTTTTACTGCTTTTGGTTCTCTAAAAGTGGAGCGCGCTGTCAGTCAGTCAGTGAGGGAGCTGTTCCGGCACAGTTGCGCGCAGCATTTTCGCTTTAAAAACAATTCTTTAGAAAGTTATTCTTACACGGGATTGCGCATTTTTGCAACGAGGTGAATGACTGTCAAACTTTCAGTATTGCTTTTTTATTATTTGACGCCAAAACAAGCGGAGTTTCCACGAGAGAGACAGAGAGAGAGAGAGAGAGAGAGAGAGAGATGCTGCTCGGCTCCGGAGACGCAACAACAGAATCGTCGGTGATTCCGCGTTTAAATTCGGAACATCTTAACTTCGAACACAACTAAACTCTGAGACATTCTGGAACATCTTTTGGAAGGTTTGGAATCACATTCTATTCTTTTTGTTCTATATTCCAGCAGCAGCGTGAGTCGAGCGGACACAGTTGAGTTGAGTGGAAACGAGCCGGACCGCTGTGATAATAACACGTTCACTCACCAAAACCACACAAACAAAGTGGCGATTCTTACTTTATTGTGTTTTATTTAAAAGGTTGACAGCGCTTTTTAGTGTTTGTGTTGACATTGTCCCGTAACTTTCTGTCTGGGTGCTGGTGGCAGTTTCGCTTCTGTCCACAAAGCGGTACTCTTCGTTGACAGCGGCGTTTCCTCTGTCTGTCTGTCTCTGCATGTGAACTTTATCTGAAGCTCAGCTGTCTCATTACACCTTTACAGCCAGGGGCTCTATTGCACCCCAAACTGCCGCTCACCAGAACATTTTTCTCTGATTTTTCTCTGTGTTTTTTAATGCCAGAGAGACAGTTTTGTGGCCCCCGTGCAGCAGCAGCAGCCTGGGAATCTGCTCTTCCTTAACTTTTCTCAGGGGTCAGAGGAATTGACCTCTAAAGAATGCATAAGCCATAAATTAAATTCAACAATCGCACGGTCTTGTCCATTTAGAGAAGATGCACTTGAACAGTTTTCTATTTAAGTCTCTAAAAAGCGCTGAACACACACACACACACACACACACACACACACACACACACACACACAGAGCTCCTCTTGTGAAAATGTACTTCAGGATGAATTGTTTGCTTACATTTAGACATATTTTAGACAATTCAGAAAATGAATCATCTGGACCTTTAAATAGAATAATTAGAGTTTAGATATTTTTTTAGAGCTTAATATAAACTTTTTTTTCTAGTGTTGGGAAATCACTTTTTAAAAAAAATATATATATATATTGTCCATTAATTTATTCATGTTGCACAAACTTAATAAATCATTCTCCAGCTTTATTATAAATGTGACATTAAATGAAATATCAGCATGATATTGGCAGCGCGGAGATGGCCCCCTTGTTTTTTAATGTTTTCCAAAAATCACGCACAAAAATAACATCTCCAAAAGAAGAGAAACAGCTTTGACAACACTGGAAAACTTTCTTAAATTGAATTGCTCACTTGTCTCTTTCTTCTATTTCTTCTATTCATCAAACACCGAGAGCACGTGCGTGTTGGGACCACACACCTGTGGCTAATTAATGACAATTATCTCTCCTTAAACTTCCCTGAAACATAAAACACCTTGTCGGGTAAAAAAATCCCTCCGCGGTGAAGTCGCAGTAAAGTTTTTACCCCCGGTGCTATTTTGTCTTTCTGAGGAGCAGGTTTTCCTCATAAGGTAAGGAGGTTGTGGAGACCAAACGCGAGCCTAAATGGCACATTTATAATTAGACTGCCCATTCAGCACATTGTCCTGCTCGCTATACAGAGACACTCGGCTCTGTCTCCGCGAGAGTTTGTCTTGTGCAGCTCAACGTGTCTCAGTGAAAAGCAGCGTTGATACCACACAATCGCACTCAGCTCTTATTTAACACATCTCACTTATTTTATTTTATGCACGAGAGAATCTTAATTAATCACCTTCCTTTCTACACTTGTTCCAGCTTAAATGTGCATTTTAATAATTAGAGAAATGTTCCTATAATTTAGACATCCCTTCAGATAATTCCTGCTGTTTAATCACTGCTGCCCTGGACAGATGTGCTTTTATTTCACAGTAATTGTCCCTGATTTAAACATTAATCAAAAACTAAAGACTTGGCAATTTGTTGGTACATGATCCTTAAACAGAACTTGCAGGGCAATAATATCATATTTCACACTGACTGGCCTTGCAACATTTTCTGTATTTTCAAGGACTAAATCTGCTGGGTGGATCTTGAGCTTTTTGCAAGACTGAGAAAGGCAGCATTTCCAACCTGGAGTCAGCGTAAAAGATATAGACTCGCTGAGTAAGTTCAAACATTTTTTTTTAGGTCTATTTCATTTTTTGGCATGAAGGGAGAAGCCACCTGGCTCACTTGTCTAAACACATCCTGCACTCTGTCCAAGTCCAATGTCTCTCCAGTGTTGCAACTTTGCTTGCTGAGAATCATTATTTTTTCATCATCATACATTGAGATTAGAGCCTTTTTTGTTATTATTTCTTTTGGAAATGTTGTGAATGAGCCCATCTTGAAATCAGTTTAGACTGAGTTCCATGACGTAAACTGACTTGTGGCTCTGCTTTATCATGTAAAGGTATAGGATTTGTTTAAACCGAGCTCTTAGTACCAGCAATTAGTGGGATCAAAGAAAAGGTAGGAAAGAAAGATTCAGAAAGAAATCTACTTTATGTGATAATTTCTATATTTAACCTTGCATGTGCTCATTGATTATTGATTATGCTTTTGGTTGATGCTATTTACACAGAAGGTGAATCTGATAATTTAACAGCAGATGTTTTCTACCTACTGGGATTTTTATTACAACTCAAAAGTAAAAAGTCCCTTCATCAGCGTCATGCTCGCAGATCTATATTTGTAAAGTGCTCCTTTATTTCACTGCTAAAGATCAAATATTATTTCTCTTAACGCCACACAGTGATGTGAAATGAAAGTGCTGCTTTCTGTAGGTTTCATTCCAACGTTTTTTGTTTTTTTTTACACTGCTGAACAGAAATCGTTGAAATTACAACCAATTCCAGCTCACGATGAGCTGATTTCACAGACCTATAATTCTGCAATGGGATTATAGATAATAGTGATTTGTTGTCAGTTGCAGATAGAGCCACAAACAATATTAATAATATGTGTAATATTGTAGATTATTCCACACAAAGTTCTGAAGAGCAATCTCTCCAGACCTCCTAGATATTTTAAATTCTTGTAAAACTGTCATTGATTTATTATTGTAGTGTGTGAGTGTGTGTGTGTGTGTGTGTGTGTGTGTGTGAGCCCCTGTACGCCGGCTTGGCATGTATGCATGCATGAGTGATACTTTCCCTCTCTCAGATATTTTGCAAGAGAACGTCTTCATTCTTCACACAGATAAACAGTTGTTTTTGATTTGAAACATCAAAACCAAAGAAGCCGCTCTGTCCCTTAGACCGCATAACTGAGACCTTACACATGGCGTTATTTTTCCACATAGATATATATATACTGGGTTCTGTAGAAAGACAGCTATTTTGTTCCGGGTGACAGGACGCTGCTGAGATGCGGGCAGGGAGAGTGGAGCTATAGAAGGAGGGTGGAGGTGGGTGGCTGACGGGTGCACAGGTACTAGTCTCCGTCTCTCCGTGGTCGTGGAGAAAGCGGCTGAGACCTGATGATAAACAAGATGAGAGGAGGTAAACAACAGCAGGCCTGGTAAAGGTAGAGGAGGGGGGCCAGCAGAAGGGTGGAGGACCGCAGGAGATAATAAATGTGGCAGCACATGTTGTGACATCTGTCTTTCTAAGTGTTATCTAATTTGCTGGAGAATATTTCAACAATGATCAAAACTGATGGGAACATGCCATAGCTTTCTTTTTGCAATTTGTCCCCCTTCAACAATAAGTTTCTGACAAGTCAGTAACATGTTCTGTCATGATGCTTAATTTTCCTTCACGCGACACTGTGGTTAGGCGTTGCACAGTATTATGTATAATGCATACCTCCTCCGTACACCAAAGTGCATCGGGTAGATTTGGTTCTTGATGCTTCGTGGCTTAAAGAAAGCCGTGCGGTGCAGATGTGTTCTGTTTGGATAGAGTGGATCTGTGCTTGCATGGGAGGAAATTTCAGCTTTTCTCAGTTTGCACCATTGTCACTTGTCGTAGAGGAGAAATAGTGATGAAATCGGTGGTCAACTGAGTCATCAGGAACAGACAGTGAGGCATCACCTCCACCTCCACCAAGTCACCCTCTGACATGAAAAGCTGTGAGCAAGTATAGAGCCTATTGATAATAAGAGACAGTGTGAGCTGTTTGAATCTCAAGCATTTACATTTGAATTTCATCCAGATTCCTTTAATGTCAAAGGTCAAACTTGAGTACGTTTTATTTAGAAACAAATAGCACCTATGTGCACCAGCACTTACTGAACATCGACAAGGACAGGGGCAGCTTTTTTCTGCTCTATTAGCTCTCTGTGTCCCTCTGGCTGCTGTAAGTGAACAGTATTGCTGACATTAGGATTACAGATGAAGGGAAAAAAATTTAAATATGTGTATCTTCACAGGAACTGCATAATTGCACAAGTAACCTAAGTGGCCCATTTTGATCTGTATCATTCCCTCTCCCGAAGAAAATGTTTTTCTCAAAATAATTGGACATTTTCTTTTAGTCCACAGCATAGTTGTGCATAATTAACTTTGGCTTCAAAATGCAACAGTCCAGGCTATGGTAAGTAGCCTCTGTTGATTTTTTTTTTTTTTTTTTTTTTTTAAATCACACATAAATATGTAGAATTAATTGGCGGGGCCTTGGTGGCCGCGCGTTTCATGACACAGGTCTGGGACTGTAATCAGGTGGAGGAATTAGTCGGGCTCATTGTTTTTTATGAATCAGATGAAGATTTGTACAGTGGCTGTGTGAAGACGGTTGCCTTTATTTCCATATCAAAGAGGCACACAGTGCAGCCGGGCAGTAATTAAAATGTGGTGGATTTTAGAGTCCCTGCACATGTACAGACACACACACACACACGCACACACTCACACACATTTTCTCCCTCCCTCACACAGGCATGGGGACACAAGCATGAGCACACACACACACACACACACACACACACACACACATGCAGCATATGGACCGAGGCTGAGAACTGTCAGGTTGTGTGAAAAGAGTGCAGGTGGTTGAAACTGAATTTTAAACAAACACTCATGTCGGTCCATGTTCCTTCTGCAGACATTTGAGTACACAATCCAAACGCCAGTTTTTTTTTTCTTTTCTTTTTTTTTTCTTTGCGGCAACCATTTTGTTAGCTACAGTTTGAGAGAGCCGTGCATTAATTATAATTTTTTTCACTTTGACTCGGTAGCAGCTTTCACTGACTGCAGTCACACTAACCTTCAATTTAAGCCGCAGATAAATGATGCTTATTCATCAACTTTTCATAGATAGATAGATATAGGGCCTACATGTGTTTGCTTGGGTGACCTTGCTGCTGAATGATGGGATTATTTCTTTTAAAAAGAAAAGAGGAAGAAGCTGTGATCTTTTGCCCCGAGTGATTTCCGTCCTTCTAGAATTGGAGAAGCTCTGAAGACCTGAGATTGTGTCTTGTGAGTGAACAAGGGAAAAGAGATTAGTGTAATGTGGGCTTTTGCGCTGCTTTCACACAAAAGCATCACAACAAGCCTTTTCCTTGTGACCCCCCCCCACATCCCCTCATTCCCCCATTGTGCTTGGATCAGGTCCTCCCATGGGCAAGCCACTGCCTTGGAGGAAGCGTTAAAGGACTCACTTGAGCCAACACGACATAATGTGAAAGAAGGCCTTAAAACCCCTCATCCTCTCATAAGGGAGAAGAAGAAGAATTATGGCCTGGAGCACATACCGTATTTGAATTTCCTATTTGTTATGAATAACCCCGTTGAAGGCAGCAGTTATTTTTGTATCCAGTGTTACACAGGTCTCCACTGTCTGTGAAAGCTGAACGATTAGACATTATCCAGTTGGTGGAGGTTGACAGCCGGCTCGGTATCTGCCAGCTTGATCTGACATGAGATGTAAAATATGCTCCATAGTTGTGACTAAGCCAGCCATTCTGGCTTCTTTACTCCGTGCTCCGGAGCCGTTTTGTTGGCGCTCGACTGTTTTCAGATCAGATTGGCAACGTAGTTTCTGTGTGCTCGTACATAGTGTGTATTTGTGTCCACACTCTTGAGACGTGTGATTTGAACACGATACTATGTGGTGTCGTCTTTAGCATGCGCTGAAGTGACGTGGCCGTGATGAGCTATTTAGGCTGCTCCGGATATTTGGCTTCTCCAGTTTGATTGACAAGTGCGAGTATAAATACAATACCAGAGGTTTGACTTCATCGAGAGAACCTCCGCCATGTAATTGCATAAATGCGAAGATTGGTCGGAGACACCATATCTTACATATTTTCACTAATTCTAAATGTGGATTTTAAAACCTCAGTTCAGCTTTAACTTAGTGATTTCATTACATTGTTGAAGACAGGCCTCAAAACAA
Source organism: Adelosebastes latens (assembly GCA_916700685.1). NCBI lineage: Eukaryota > Metazoa > Chordata > Actinopteri > Perciformes > Sebastidae > Adelosebastes > Adelosebastes latens. The sequence goes on along the minus strand of CAKAKR010057759.1, from coordinate 55,291 downwards.
AAACACTTTGTCTTTGTCTTGAATTCCAAGCTCTCTCCAGATATTGTATGTGTGTGTGTGTGTGTGTGTGTGTGTGTGTGTGTGTGTCTGCCCTCTTTGGATGGAAACAAATACCGATCAACCACTTGCATCATGGAGCGGCTACTGTGACATCTAAAACAGGCGAGGAAGTTATGGAAAAGAGAGGACGTATTGGGCCAGAAATCAGATTCCCGACAGTTTTTCCTGTGGAAAAATGCTAATGCACGATGCCAAAAATAAATCAAAGTGACAAAGACGGAGGGTGGAGGGTGGAGGGTGGGTGGGGGGGATAGATGGAAAGGGTCTTGTGGCTAAAGTTTTGATGAAGTTAACCATAGCGTCTCTTGTTAGGTCTTTTGTTTCCTCTCTGAATAATGTCTTTTTACACTGACTTGGATGTGTTACAAGGCTTTGCCCTTAATGTGCATTATGAGAAAATGGCTTCAGCAGACCCGACCACAAGCGTTCTCTCGCTCTCTGTCTGTCTTTGTTATCCTCTCTCTCTCTCGGAGTAAAGGGAGGGGGGGTGTTTAGACCCTGTTGGTGAAAAGATGGGTTAAGAGCAGACTTTCTGAGACTAAAGACTCTGCACAAATAATGATGTTAGTGTTCATGTTGCCTCAGACCCGTCTGGTGATGTGTAAGGAGATCAAACTGGATTGATTTTTCTCCTGACCCGCACACAGTGAATTTTTCACGGGGGTAAAACGTGTATTTTCAAGGTGGTTGAGAATACTTATCGTACTTATTGGGTGGAAATATATACGCCGTATAGCATCGAAGCAGCGGCTGACTTTTCCCCTTTCATTTGTTTCCAAATGGCACATTTTCCTACTCTCACTTTCTGGTGCATGGTGGGTACTGGAGCAACTTTATCCATCACTTGTACCATAATATAACCACAACAGAGACGCTAATGTTGGAAAATATGAACTTTCGGCTTAAACCAAATTTGAATTAACAGCCATTCGCTCGTTCTTTGAGGGTTTGTGAATTAACACACACGCTTTAGAAACAGTGGAAACATTTTGAAGGGACTAAAACTGGTCCGGTCAGCTGCACATTTTTATAAGCAAAGTGCAGCTACATGGTGAGGGAAGCCCAGAGAGCGGGACTCGCAGCACAAAAAAACAAAGTACCGTCTGTGATAATCACTTTTTTGAATGGAACTAAAAAAGAGAAATCTGCTGAAATGATAGAGAAAGCCTGTGGTTTGGCCCATGCAGTAAATTTCCCATGAGCCTCTTTGACAATCTGAGGGGATAGCCACTCTGGCACACGCCACCCGCCCACATACAACACACACACACACACACACACACACACACACACACGCACACGCACACACACACACACACACACACACACACACACACACACACACACACACACACACAGAGGGCTGTTTCTGCCATGCAGTACGGGTGTAGGAACCTCTGGGAGGAGGCTTGTGTGAGTGACAGGAGGTGGGTGAGCGCTGGGCTGAGGGGGACCAGAGGATGATGGGAGGGGTCATCCCGTCTGAACAACAGTCACACTCACTCTTTTTTCCACTAGACAAGACGATCTGTAAAATCTACAAAAAAAACTTTGCTGAGGAGTGGAATGACATTGTGGAACAAGTATTAAGGAGCAAAAAATGTTTAGATTTAGAAAGAGATGAATCTTTTTTGCTTTTGCTGGAATATGATGCGACCACAATTAATGACCCTGCAGACTGCATACAAATATATATTTATATATACAAATGACCTCAAAACCCTAACCCTCCTGCAATTATGTTCATATGCAGCTAATTTGCAATGGCGATTTACGTTCACTGTCAAAGCTTGTTGTTCGCAGAGTTACGTTCTTGTGCCGCAGTGTAAAGTCCCAGGGAGGAGGCCATGCAGGCACGTGACCTCTACGCTGGAGCCTGGGGTTTTGCATCCTGTCACAGTTGACTTTTTGAATATTTACCATGCGCATGATGTTGCTGCCAACCTTAACGAAGTGTTTTAGTTTCCCAACCTTAACCATAATGTGCTTACCATGACCACAGTGTTTCTCTGAGTCTTACCAAGTGCTTTGAGTTGACAAAACATAACCATAAAAAATGTAATTATGCTTTTAGTTGCAAGGAGTAGCAAAGACCAATGAGGATCATTGACGGTAAACTCTTTGCAACGTTCAATGTAAAGGTTTTATGTTAATAAAAAACTGAAAAATGTCTTAAACAGATGGAATAAAAAAAATGAGTATTACATTTCCTCAAATGAGAATTAGATGCATATGAACATAGATTGTAGAAGACACTGTTGCTCTTACATATGCACGTGCAGCCGGCCTACGGCTGCGTTTTTTTTTGTGTTAGTGAGGAGAAAGGCTTTATGTCCTTGGTTAGGGGTGGGGTTGAGGGTTAAACTGGGGAGGTACAATGTTCCTCCTCATCCTCAGCAAAGCTAAATTTATTGGTTACCATCTGCAGGGTGGAGGAGTTTGGGTTGTGGCCAGGCCAAAGAAAGGCTTCTAATTAAACAGTCATCATTATCAACTTGTGGTCAGTGATCATCATCCCCAACACTGGTTCTCCAAGATGAACATGGAATCATTGAGGCTTTCCCTGAAGACCAATGCTGGACTGAATTAGAATAGAAGAAGAAGAAACAGAGGAGAAAAGTGCTAGCAAGAGTTTTTTTTTCTTCTTCTTTTGGCAGAACAGGCAGCATGAGGCCCTGTGCCATATCCACTCAGGTTTAAACAATTACCCGACATCAGAGAACGCAGTAGAGCCTCGGTGCTGGCACAACCGTCATGCTTTCGACTGCTCTACTTCAGGCCACGGTTTCAGACACGGCCAAGTGTCACATGTAAGCGGAGCTTTCGATAATTTCAATTAGTGTAAGAGGGTGTGCCTGCAGTATCTGTATCGCCGCTGCTGGAGGAGCTTTCCTTTGAGCTTGACAGCCCCCTTAATGTAGTATTTCTTGGTTTGATGTGTGAGTGACACCGAGGCGCTCCAAGAGGATGGCAAAATGGTTTATTAGGACCTAATTAGAGCCCTGTGATTAAAGGGGAAGTGACTGTGATTAGGAGACCTGCAGATGATGTGGAAACATGGATGAATATTCAGACAGTATGTATTAGCCTGTGTGTGTGTGTTTTGTGTGTGTGTGTGCGTGTGTGCGCGTGTGTGTGTGTTTGTGCGTGCCTTTTGTAGAATATGTGAGCTCTACGGAGTTGGGGCTGCCTCAGAGCACTCGTGTTGTGATATCATCTTTACAGCAGAGGAGCTTTACAACTTGAGCTATTAGGCAGAAAATGCACAAATGAATATGCTTCTGTAACCCTACAGCTGCTGTTTTTTTTGCTTCATGTAGGACTTTAAAAAATTTGATGAGCAGCCAAAACATAATTAAAAAAATGAAGATGACTTCAGTTTTTTTTTTAATGGTTTCTGTCCGGCATGTAACGCTGCAGACTTTCACAGCCAATTGAACATGAAACCATGAGGAATGTTCTGCAAAGCCAGGTCTACTTTAGGAAGCTTAGGGCACGAGCGAAGAATCTCACATTCTTGTGAACTTCAGTACTGTTTAATCAAACGGTCTCATTATTATTAGTCTTCATCAATTGAGAGATTCGCATTCTTTCTTCTCGCCTCACAAACTTCTAACTTTTTCCGATATGTGATAGCCACCGCCATTAGAAATCATTTATGGGAGTGTTCTGAGGGCAGGAGATTGTCAGCAGGGCCTTTGCGATTTTACAATTTCACAACTGACTTCCTCCTTAAAATGACACAGGCTTACCTGCCTATTACTCCCTTTGATTTCTACAGTACATGCTTCTGCGCTCTGAGAGGTATTCATAATAAGCTTAAACCCCACTGGCTTCATTGCTAAAGGGTGCTTATCTCTCGGCTATTCAAGAGAAAGAAGGGTAATATTTTTTCCAATTTCAACATTTTACTGTGAGGCCGCAGTTGGCCCAAAAACCCACGTTTAAGGGGCTGTTGTGGAGAGCAGGCATGCACACACATATGGCTATATGGACATACATGTACACACACACACACACACACTCGGTCCATGGCAGTTCTTTGAAAATATTATTTTGCCATTTAAAAATTGAAGTGGTACAGCTGTGGATTTTTTTTTTTTTTAGCTGGATGGAAGTCCCATATTTCAGCACATTTATTTATATGTTTTATTCAGCGTACATTTTAACTCACATTTCTAAAGGTTGTGGGAACCAGTTTTATTTAAAAGTCTGCTGGGCTCACTCAATTGAAATTTACGTCTGTTATATTCCGAGAAAAAGAATCCTGAAAAGTGTTTTTCTTTTTATTACATAGATCATACTTACCTTGCAGCACTTATTGCATGTTTGGACACGCAACTTAATCTATTTACATTTTCATTTTGTCCCAATGGAACGTTCAAAGCATGCTCGGCTTCAAAATGTATACTCGTATGTAATGTAAGATACACTTGAAAACTAGTTTGCGGTGAGCGGTAGTGGCCGTGGAGGGCCGTCTTTTTCTTTTGCTTGGAGCAATGTCAGGTTTTCTTGTAGAATAATGAGAAGCATGTGTTGGGCAAGTGAAGAAAACACAGTGATCTTTCATGTGACCCACCTGTCGTGTTTTCAGCACGGTTAACGCCAACCTCGTATTGTCTGGCCAGCAACACTAAAGAGCCTCTTCCTCCTGCTCTTCTGCTGACTTCTCTTCCTCATTATTTTTTTAAGCGCAAAGACACCTGAAGGTGCTCGACCTAATGGTAGCACATGGAAGCCAACTAAACACTTGAAGGGGAAAAGTAAACCTTAATGACTACCAGGATTTAAATACACATAATCTGTAGGTGCAAAGTGTTTGTTTGAACTCCATCTTTCTGCAGCAGTTAACAGTGTGCAGTAGGTTTGTACTGTGAGTCTAAGTGCCTGTAGCCTCAGCCCGCTGAGCTTCTCACTTTTACCGTTGCCGGTGCCATGCTGTAATGGGCTCCCAGGACATGATGGGAATATAATAACTGCTTGACGATGTTTTCCTTACCCCCCTCATTCTCCACTAAATGTAAAAATGTGCCCAGAAACATGGCATATATGGCACAGGTTGTGATGTCAGTTGTTATTGCTGGATATGCGAACCAGTAAATTTTGGATTATTTTCCACAATCTGCTGTGCAGAGTGCATTATGTCACAAAGGCCACATTGTAGCTGGTTGGGTGTAGAGCAGTGTTGTGTCTCTCTCTCTCTCTCTCTCTTTCTCTCTTTTTCCCTTGTTCTGTGCGTTGCTCAGCCACCTTCTGAGCCTCCAGTCCAGACTGCAGTTGTAATTTATATACATTTTCTTTCCTTGAGCTGCAATCAATGGACAATGGGCCTATAGGGTACCTTACATTATGGGGGGAAACATGTATTAAAAAGTGTGCCGGCTAGGGATGCACTGATCCGACTTTTTCAGTCCCGATACCGATAGCGATACCTGGGCTTTGGGTATCGGCCGATACCGAGTACCGATCTGATGCCAGTGTTTAATTAATAAGCTGTGTGTCTCACTGTGTGGAAGTGACTGGGATCATTCTTTTATGTGTAAAGCAACATCAGGCTTGACTTAAACATTGCTTTCCTAACTTTTTAAAACTAAATGTGACCAATAAATATATAGATGTAAATTTATTTAAATGTTATTTATTATTAAAATGATAAATCGTACACCGGCAACTTGATAAAAATCTTCAGAATTAACAGGAATTTCAACTTAAGTGTAAACCTTTTTAATGCAGCAACAAATTGATCAAAACTTAAACAGGAAATTACAGTATATAATGTATATACTATACAAACATATAATTGAATTGAATAGATCGGCCCCATTGTCACCGATACCCGATCATGCTATTTGAGTCAGTATCGGCCCGTTATCCCATCCAGTATCGGTGCATCCCTAATACAGACTAAAGACCAGGAATGTTATCCAGACTCAATTCCCCCCCCCCAATTTGATTATTTGCAAAATTGCTGTTGATATCTTGGTGATATTATAATATTAAGGCTGGATTTCTTAAATTATGGGTGTTTATAATTTATTAGAGCTGTGTATTGGCAAGAATCTGGTGATACCATACATAGGAGTTACAATTCAATATATTTCGATTTTTAAAAACTAATTTTGGGAAAACTGTCATAGTATAAAGAACACACCATCATATGCATAAAATCTGAGTACATTTTTTAAACTTTTTTATGCAATCAGAACAGTGGGATCTGCATTTGCATTTATCACAGTCTCTGTAAGCACTACTTTAGCGCTACTTTGAGAGGACACATTCACTGAGAGGCTGCATCTCTTTGCAAATGAAATAAAGTATTGATTGAGTTAATCTTTGCATGTAAACTATTAATTAAACATCGATAGCGTTTTTGAGAATCGATACAGTATCACAAAACATAATATCGCCACATTCCATATTTTCTTACACCCCTAGTTCGTATACATTCACACCGATGTAGTAAGTTAGATACATGCTCTGTAAGTTTAAACGATGAGATTAATTAAGTGATATATTTTCATTCCTTTGCTGTACAATTTCTACTCCGACACTGCTTTTATTCAGTGCAGTAGGGAATGGAAGAGCCTCCTGTTTTTCCTGCTAATTAAATTTGCCACTAACATATGCTGGCAGGAACCTCTTACCTTGTTTGACTTATTTATTGCCTGACTGTAGAGGTAATTTGACCTTTCATTTGAAAGGCTCTTTTTTTTAATCCAGAAAAGGAGTGTTAAACTCAATTATACCAGTGATCAGTTGCTCAAACACTACATTTATTTCCTCTGGGGGGGACAAGCCAAGCAGAGCCCTGCTCTCGCCCCCTCGTCCCTTCACTCCTGGCCCTTCCACCCCTACAGGGCAACCAGGGGGGAGAGGTAAATTAGGAGGAGAGAGAAATGGGGATGGGGGGGCGGGAGGGAGACATGAGTGAGATGAGAAAGGGAGAATGGAGAGAGAGAGAGAGAGAGAGAGAGAGAGAGAGAGGAAAGTGCCCTACAGTTCCTGCCATGTCACTGGAGATTTGTGTCCTCCTTTTAAATCATTTCCCTCTTAAGAAGATTAAGAAGGCAGAAATATTCTCAAACTGATCATTTTCCCTCCCCCTAAATGGACTCATTTGCATTTGCAAACGCTGCTATTAATTGTGGGTTTAAAAAAAAAAAGACAAATGACCTCCGCAACTGTAAATAAAAAGAAAAAAACAGAGGTTATAATGTTAATTGTTAAAATGGCTGTACAGGGGCCTGTGGAGCCAAAGCAAAGCATGTGCCCCCGATCGGTATCAGATTTACACTACGGCCACACACGCTACACTACAGTTTCTTTTATGTATATGAGTGTTAAATCTTAGTCAAGATTTCAGTCATTTTTTTCCCAAGTAAATGGAGTTGTTGGTGTTTAGTATTCCACCAGAGAAGAAAGACTACAAATTGGATCACTTTTTATATATCACTTTTTAGCAGGAGGCAGAGAAACATGCAGTACAGTGCTGTTATTCTGTAGAGTGTTGAGATATATGAATGGAAGATAAAGATGATTGAATATGAATGTTCAACTGTCGTCCTTCCTTTTCTGAGAACACTGCAGCCCATTTAAGACTTTATGTACTCTGTTACATGCTACAAAGGTTTCGCCAGTGGAGTAAAGTAACTAAGTACTTTTACTCAAGTACTGTACTTAAGTACAATTTTGAGGTATGTGACGTGCAAGAATCTGACGATACGATACGTATCATGATACAGGGGTTACGATTCAATATATTGTGATATATTGCGATACTGTAGGCATGGCGATATATTGCGGGTTTTTTTAATCTGATTTTAGGAAAATTGTCATAGTATAAAGAACAAACCACCATAAAATCTGAGTCAAAAGTTTAGTTTTTTATGCAATCAGAACAGTGGGATCTGCATTTATCACAATTAAAAATTAAACCTGCTGCTCTAGTTTGGCCCCCCACATTTTTCAAACAGTTTAATTTAAATAACTGTGTGAATCCCAAAGAGATCAAATTTTCCAACTTTAGACAAGATTAGTCCAAAATATTAATAGAAATCTGTGTAGCAGAACTTGTTTTTCTTTTCTACCCAATTAATCATCTCACGACCCCTCAGATTTATTTTGTGACCCTGTGGAATCTGACCCCAGGGTTGGGAACCACTGAACTAAACTACTGATATAATGTATATATAATAATATATAATTTGCAAAACAAGTACTTTTACTTTTGATACTTTGAGTACATTTTGATTAAAATATTTTTACTTAAGCAAGATTTTAAATGAATGACTTTTACTTGTAATGGAGTACTTATACATCGTGGTATTGGTACTTCTTCCACCACTGGGTTTCGCACATGGCCTCAGTTAAAGTCGTCTGCCTGCATTGTGCTGAGCTCGCCGCTAAAACAATTATTTTTCAACTTAAGCCTGCGTCTACAAATGGAAATACGTGCGACGGTAATAAAAGTCATCGGTGGTAAAGGCCACTATCAAACGGTGCGTCCCCGCTTCTCCTCCAACAAGGAAAACCCTGAATAATTTGCGGACACCAATGCCTTGTTGTAACCTGATCATTTATGGATCAGTCGTTTCCTTTCTGGTTTAATTCACCATGTGATTGATTTTCAGTGCGGTACTGTTGGAAAAATATCCACACTAAAGCGTGCCTCAAATGGGGAATCATTTGAATACAGATGCTTACGGCTTAGGGCCTTGTCACTGGAAACCACTCGGAGCCAGGAGACAATTGCAGGTTGATTATGTTGCTTCTGACAGAAGTTGCAACTCCTTTTGTACAAGGCAGAGATATTTGCATCTAAATGCTTATTGTAGACATCTAAACAGCATAAAGACTGATTGTAAATGCCAGCTGTTGGGCTGTACTCGGGGGAATAAAAAAAAGAATTTCAATAAGGAAAATTGGGATGGAAATGAGGGAATTATTTTCAAACAGTGGAGCTGAAATCAATAAGTAGGAAATGGCGGCGTTTGTTGCGCTGGTTTGTATTTGTCATCTTTATTGAGCATGTTTGTACAATCACATATGAATCTATTTACAGTTAGCTACTGTATGTTGTATTTTAACGGGCGTTTTATTCAGATGAATTATTCTTTGGTTACTGCTGCAGGCTGTTAGATTTTCATATGCAGGTGTTAGAGACGGTTAATTTATCAGATTGGAAATATAATACGACTGTTATGATATATTTGACATGTGCCCATTTGAGATAGTTGGAACATGCCATTCCAACCTTTTGTAATATTTGTGTGTGAGTGCATGTGTTTGCTCCGTATGCAGTCATACAGTATATGTGGGTGTACATGTGTGTGTCTGCCCGAAGCAGAGTGATGCCCCTGCTGATTCTGCTCCTCTAGCTCTTTGTCCTGCAGCACTCAGTGTGTCTGCCTCCTCGGGAGACTGGCAGCCTTCTCTAGTGTGGCTCCACAAAGGCCCAGCCTCCTTTTGAGGTGTTAAAAACTTCCATTTATGCATCTCCCTGGACAAAAAAAAAAAAAGCACCAAGCCCATTTGAGTCCAGTAGCAACACAGGCAGACATTGTGGCCACGCTTCTCTAGCACTCATTTCACAGATTCTAAAACCAGTATGTGGTGAACAGGATTTGAGGGGCTAAAGTGCCCCGTGAGGGCCCAGGCGATAAGAGGGGAGAAACGCCACCACGCAGTAAACTAGAAGATGGGTCCAGGAAAATAAACACATTACCTGGGAGAGAGGGAGAGACATGTTTTCATACCCGCGGCCCCCAACATGCACAAATCCCACACTGAATAAGAAAAACACAGAGAAAAATATGTGTATATATATCTTAAGAAAAAGAGATATCATCAGCGTGCAAAAAGACAAGCCTATTCTGTGTTCTCTGTCTTTGGAGTGAAGAATATGTGAGAGGGAAATCAAAGAGAATTGATAGGTTGCACGCCCGCCTGTTAGGAGCGCTGGGGACTGAGTGCCGTCCGCCGTGGAGGAAAAACATTCTATTTGCTGGTCGTTTCTTTTTTTCCTTCTTCTTCTTCCTTTCTTCACCCGGCCTCAACCCAGTCGCTCAGTAAATAGACTTTTATTCTTGTTATTTGACGCAGAGGAAATGACAGATAATGTGAGCAGCACATGAAAGCCAGAGCACTGTATCTGTGTATCAGGCTCGTAACAAACTCTGAGTGAAATAGCTGCTGCTTTATCTGACACTATTGCACTTCAGCTCTGCCAAAATACCGGCCACTGTTTCACTCCCCCCAACAAAGATTATTTTAACTGGGGTGACGCTCTGGTAGTCATTCCTCCTGACATGTTGGTGCGAGACATTTTGTTTGAGCGTCTAGTCTCGCTGTAGTTCAGCGTCAGGACAGGATCAGCCAGACACAGAGGAGAAAAAAGGGCAGTTTGAGAGAGACAGAGGGTAAAGATAAAAAGAGGAGAGGAGAGAGATTTGTAAGGCTCTGACAGTTAACGGTGTGCTGGAGCATGAAACAGCTGTTTGCACGTGATTGACCTGTTTCCAACACCAAATAACTCAATGATATGGTGGATCACTTGTAGAAATACAGCTTGTCTTTGTAACAACAAAGCACTGGACCTCTTATTTTTATTTTTCTATTTTTAGTCCACCGCTTTAGTTTATCACCCCAGTAGGAAGTGACTAAATCCATGAGCTAACAATGACTCCCCAAACGATCTGTGCCAAAGTGTCCACCACAGTCTACCTGAACACTCATAGCTGTTTCCTGACCAGCGACGTCCTCTCGTTCCCCGCTATATGGTGATTACACACCGCATGGAAGCTGTCGTTTCATATTTCACAGATGATGCTTCTGCAGAGAGGATTGACTTTATGGAACTAGATATTTAACAGACAATCACATGTGTTCAATTACTATATCTGTGCCAGAATGTTCTGAGCTTCACCCCCTTCGCCCTCCACGCTACATCCCCTCCTCCTCTTCCTCCCATTTCCCTATTTCCCCTGGGACCACTGTTATAGCCTCACCTCATTGCATCCCAAACTCCCCCCATGCAGTCCCCGGCCTGACTGGCTGTGTGGCTGCTGCTTCTGCAGAGATAACCACACAGCATCCAGGTAGGGAGCAGCCTGCTGATGGCATAGATTACCTCTATTGTCAAAATAACTAACTCGGCAGAATTCCTACTTTAGCGTGTTTGGACGCAGGAGAGAGTGAGGATTTGGAGCGGAGGATTTAACATGTTGCAGATCTGGATGAATTCCAAACAGAAGTTGAAGTACAAGTTTTGGCTTGCCTCATGCATATCCACACAGAACTACACACGGTTAAAACGTGCATTTACATGCATGTGCGCAGCAGCAGGCACGTAAACGATTTAAACATGTCCTGCATTTAGTAGTTTTAATACTATATAAAGTACATGAAACATTAAACCTGGATTTGGTCGGGACAGCTGTGTAGTGGTCGGTCTCCCCTGTGCTGTATACAGTTGTGGTGATGTTGTCTATTGATACTGAGCCACTGTCACATGACGGTTGAAAAACACAACGCTCTGTTATGGTCAGGGGAAATTAAATCAAGCGTATAGCCCGCACCGTACGTGAACACATGTCTGGAATTTGAAGGTTCAGTTGATTTGAAAGTGAATCTTTCTGAGCTGTGACTGTAAAACCGCTTTCCTTCACATTTACTGTACATGAGGCTTCAGCTCAAATGGCATTTCCAGCAGACGGGCAGTATGTTTGATGTGTAGGCCTGACCTCTATAGAGCGATACACGAGCAGCTTCTGGGAGGTTTGAGTACAAGTGAATGGGGTAACCTGATATTGTACCCACTGTATCATTGCAGAAATGTGGAATTTGAATCAAGTGTTGTGCCCAGACAATTGTGTGTTGTCATATTTTTGTAGGCCAACCAGGAAGTTAGCATCGCCCTGGTTCCCTCGACAAAAAGCCAATGGGATTTTTCCATTGGGTTCTGGATTATTGTAGACAATAACATCTGTGGCAAACAAACGTTTATGAGACTTACGCATTTTGTTCAGCAAGATAATCTCCACAAATGAACACCACTTTATGATTTTTGAAGTGTAAATGCAATCGCTAGAAGTTAAAAGCTGACGTCAGGCTATAAACAAACTACACCACGGTCGCATGAACGCGAGTATAAACACAACGAGGCTGTAAAGGCGGACAAGTCGGTGGGATGACGTTTAGTAGTCTCATTGAGCAACTTGTTAGCATCCGCCTTTTTTAAGACATATAATGGCTTCAAAATTCACGAGTGGGATATTTATTGATGTATTTGTGTCGCAGAACAAAACATTAAAAACTCCTTCAGCTTGTGTTAACCACAGACCTTATTTCAGGCATCTAACTAAAAACTCCGAACCCCAACACATTAACGCAAGCAACCTTTCGAAGGTTGTTACGGGCTTTTAAAGCTAAAGTGAAGATACTGGCATCATATGAAACTAGAAAATCTAAGGAATCCATTTGTACCAACCATATTGTACTAGCTTGTCACGAAGGAGGCTAAATAACGCTCCAAACTTGCGCTACATTTTGGCGAGGAAAAACTGGCACAGCCATTTTCGAAGGGGTCCCTTAACTTCTGACCTCAAGATATGTGAATGAAAATGGGTTCTATGGGTACCCACGAGTCTCCCTTTTACAGACATGCCCACTTTATGATAATAACATGCAGTTTTTGGGCAAGTCATAGTCAAGTCAGCACACTGACACCCTGACAGCTGTTGTTGCCTGTTGGGCTGCAGTTTGCCATGTTATGATTTGAGCATATTTTTATGCTAAATGCAGTACCTGTGAGGGTTTCTGGATAATATTTGTCATTGTTTTATGTTGTTAATTGATTTCCTGTAATATAGATGTATACAATATTACCATGGACAATCATGCAATTAATCACGATTAAATGTTTTAATCGATTGACAGCCCTATTGACAACTAGTTGATTAATCGTTGCAGCTCCAGTCTTCACTGAGTTTAAGTACTGAAAACGTGTGTGTGTATTCCTTGACAAATTTCAGCACTGGAAATGATGCTATAATTTTCAAATCTGCTTTGCTGCATATGAAAGCTTTTGTGGTGACTTGAATGTGCACATGTTTGAATTTTCATGTATTTCTTTTGTGTGTGTGTGTGTGTGTGTGTGTGTGTGTGCGTCGGTGTGTGCGCGTGTGTGTGTGAGGTAGCTATGACCAGCCAACGCTAGAGAAAAGGCCACTCTTTGACAGAAATGCCACAGGTGGCTGTGAGCTCTCTGTCGCCGCTCCTTTGATGTTCAGCTCCATCAGTCTGTTTGGATTCTTGTATCTGAGAGCTAAACCTCCTGTATTCTCAGTATTTTCAGTGTTGTGACTGTTCACTTGTGGCCTAATGGGGCCAAATTTCCTTTTCCTCTCACCCTCACAGTTTAACAAAAAAAATAATAATGGAAAATATATATATCGTTTCAAGTGTGTTGACAATTTGTTTAGAAAACTGTGCTAAAACTAATAATTAGAATTTGGGCTTGACTGAAATTGTGTTTAATAAGTCCCAGATCCTCTAATTAGGAATGGGTGGGTGCCTGTTTTATGTTTCCTGCCTGTAGGTCGAATTCACAGCAGGAAAGAAGCCGCTACATGCAGCTACAATAGGCCGGTTAACACTGACTCTTATTACACCACAGGGATTACTACATTAGCTTCATTATAATATCATTTGGGTTCTCTCATTATTTGCAATTATAAATTCCTTTGTTTTTTTTTTCTCCCTCACACAAATAATTAACTTAAATAACCAATGAAAAAGGAATACATCTCCCCATTTATTATTTACCTCATTGTTCCCAATTAACATCAGATTATGGATTCAAAGGTTTGTTAATGTCTACTCTGTGTAATTATAAGAGCTCTCATTTATTTAGGCACAACAGGAATTAAGTCTATAGTCAGATATCTGACAAAGGCTGGTTTAATAAATTACCATCCATGTAATATGTGGTTTATCCAGCAGGCAGGGATTGTTGTGTCGAGTGAATAGCTACTAATACAAGATAATCGTGTGTGTGTGTGTGTGTGTACAGGAGTGGGTGGTTGCAGCTGGAGCATTGTTCAGAACAGTGGAATAGTGTGTGTTTAGCGTTATTGGAGAGGCAGGAGTAGACTTTAAACTCCGAGGTGCTATTCATGTAACAGCTCTCCATTCAGCCGGGGTCACCTGGGTCCCCTCTCCCCCATTGTCACCTCCAGCCTCAAGGCTGCCACATTCAGACCCGTCTGTAACTCTTGCCTTTATCTGACTCATTCTGTTAGCCCTCCAGCCTCCCACGTAGCAGACTCCTTGCTGCGCTCCGACAACAATGCCGTGGCAGTCGGTACATTTATCTGGTCTTGTTGATGGTGGTTTTATTGGCCCCGATGATGGGGAGACTGAGGTGCTGCGGTGCAAATTAGTGACAGATCAGTTAAGCGTGACCTTAAAAAACCCTTGGCCTTGTTTAATTGGCAGTGCTGAGGCGGACTAATTGTATAAATCAGCTGGTAATGAGATCTTGGCTTATTGTGAAAAACAAGATAATGTGAGAAAATGAACATGAATGAGCTTACAGCGTCCCCATCCCTCCAGCTAGTGAGTGGTTATCTCTCTATTTTCATTTCTTCTGTTTGAATTTTGGTGGCAAAAACACTTCTATTGGAGTTATTTCTGCGTTCTCTAACAAAGCTCTTAAGTTGCAGCACTTCAGCAGACATGCTGAAACTAGCAGAGCATGGCCCCCTAAATAAATCATTAGCAGGCAGCACTTGAAGAAAGAAAGCAAAATGAAATAAAACAACCGCTTTATGTGAAAGCTGTTTATTAGTGGAATCCGCCAACTGGAAGACAGATTAATGAGGTAGCAGAGAAGCAGATTTTAAACATTGTCTAGGACGGATTCCCATTGGTGACAGCTGTGAGGACTGGAGGTCAGACACTAACAAAGCTGTTTTACATTAGCTCAGCTGTGGAGACTCTGACCCTCAGCCAACAGCCACTATGGCCTCAATTCTCTTCCTCTTGTTCTCTCTCTGTTTGTCCTCATGTAGGTAAATACACTTATCTAGCACCCTTGTTGATTTTAACCATGTTCCAAATTCAATCGTGTTTTTTTAATCAAATGAAAGCAATCCAAATAATTAACATTAATTAACCATATTTTAATGTTGTATTTTTTGTGGAATTTTAACCCATTTGGAAAAAGGAAGGAAAAATGCCACAATATTTGTTCTGATTGGTCAAAATTTGAATTTAGGCAAGTGAAAAATCACATTTTCATTAATTTAAGGAAAATGCACACATTGTGTTTATTAAATAGTTTCCATATGATTTATTCTTTTTTTCTTCTTACATATGTGTGCATATCTGTGATATTCAACTTGTTAAGAGTTCATAGATACCAAATACTTGATTGTGCTCCTTGTAGTTTCTGAGATACATACATTTTCTTATCATACTATATATGGGATTTGGTATCATGGTACTACTGTTTTTTCCTAAAATATAATAGAGTATATTGCAAAAACAGTAGTAACGTGTGTGAAAATACTAGATATAGTATGATAAGAAAACCTCACTTTTCAAAACAGTTTTTTGACTGATTTTGAAAATGGCTTCACTTTTATGCTTAGGCAAGCCCAGAGAGCACCTCCAATTCAATTTCCAGTTGCGAGCACAAATGGTTTAATCAAATGCAAGATATTTATACAGTAGTTATTAATAAAAATTACGTGATATTGCAGACACATTTAAAAACAACACCTTTTCTGTTCTCTTTTTGCTTTCAGGTTTTTACATGAATTCAAAATCAGCCGACCAGTGATCGCTGGGAGCTGGGGATTGAGTCTTTCAGTTTTTGTAAGTATCAATTTGCCTCTTCAGCTGTTTCTGTCTCGTACACCCCCGCTGTCTCTCACCCACACTGAACACCTGCATCAAATGAGGTGGACAATCGGATAGGCACACAATGTATGCACAATTAGACAGTTATATAGGCACAAAGTTACTGACAGACCTTTTAAACGTTACATCCTACAACTTATTTTTCTTGCATTTTGTTTTGCTTCAATATTGTGTTGTGTGATTCTTTTTTTCTTTCTCCTTCTTTTACATGTTATTGCTCCTTGTGTGATATAATCTACTCTCTTGTGTGTGTGTGAGAGTTGCAATTTTAAGGTCAAATCAGGATTTTTAATATTTATTAATAGAAAGTATCTTAATGGCTATTTAAAGCCTTACAGAAAAAAAGTCCTCCACTAGATAAAATACACATCAGCCTTTGGAGAAAAGTCTTTTGGAATTTATTTACAGGTGTGAAACCTTGAATGTCATTAACTGAGAATAACCCTTGGAAATAATATTGGAAGGTCAAGTATTGTTGTGACAATAGTTGTATTTTTATGCGCATTTTGAAGTATTATATTAGAAAAGCTGTATGGAAACGCCGAAATTCTATAAAACTTTAAACTAAAGTTTTTACACTCGCGTGATTTGTTTTTTTTGTCAAAAAAGAGTTGATGCGTTAAATGGATTATGGAAACACTTTTGCTGAATAAATTCTAACGTAGCGAACATTTAACTCACATGACTGATCAGCTGTTTCTGCTGTCGCTGTCTTCTCGGATATTCCCATAACTTGTGAATGCTTGTCTTCGTCTCCGGACAACATGAAACATGGCCAATGCTAGCTGACATGAAAGAACAATTATAACTTGCCTAATTGAAACAAATTCCTGAAGACCTCTCTCCATTTTTCTCTCGTACATGGATTAGATGGCCAAGCCGACTTGTTTTGTTTCCGGTTCACAACCTCTACTTCTTGTACTGGCAGATTACAGCCATGCGGAACCTGTAGCGCCAACTTCTGACCAAAACTACGCTGTAGCCAAGAAGCCGAGTTTATTCGCTCCAAACCATTTGATGGATACGGGCCTAATTCCCATTTTCTTTTTTTGCGACATTTGCCACAAAGTTTGCTTAAAATTCGCTTGACAATTGAACGGAAACACAGCTAATGTGGAGTGAACTCCATTCAAATATCCAAACATCTCCATCTCCATCATATTTTTGAATGCCCAAAATTAATTTGAACCTTGACGACTAGTTTTTCCACTATCGCACACTTTCATGTTTTCATGGGTTAATCCATGATTGTCAACAAAATTCAATAAATTGGGACTCTATTTGGTCACATTATGAAAAGTTAATGCAACACATTTAGATAATACTAGATAATGCCATAATAATTATCAACTGCGTACTAGTTGTGTATAGTAAAGCTTCCTTTTCCACCATAGCAGTATGAGACCTACGTTTAACCCGGGTCAGTCACAGATCAAGCGTTGTATAACTCCTGTCGACCAATATATGTCAGTTTAAATTTCAAAGCAATACAGTAAAACAGTTGCAATGAAACGCAGCATTTTTCTTTAAAGAATAAAGCAGAACAGAGAATACTTCAGTCCTCTCTGCATCTATACAAATATTACTTAAACAATCTTTGCTCAGCTGCTGCTCGCGCAGGTTTTCTTATAAAAATGTATCTTAGATATTAGGCAAATAAAGGCGAGGAACTTCATTGATATTATTCTCTTCTTCCAAATGTCAGTTGGAGATATCATGGGAGTCATATTAATGTGGTTGAGGAGCTCTTCAATAACAGCTGGGAAATGTCTCCCTGAATTCAAAGTTCATGGCCGTTTACTATTGTTTAATCACACCACACACTGTCTCCCGTCTACCAGCGAGCTTCCTCCTTTTGCTGCACGCTAGTTTAGTTGAGTTTGTTGTGAATGGCTCGAACTCGTTAAATGGTCTTACTATGTCATCATCAGTCAGATGAACACAAATAGAGCATCTAATTAATCACACAAAGTTATTAAAAGCCATGTGTATACATCAATAAAAGACATTGCTGCACACGTTGTTGACAGAGATGCATTAATAAAATCAGAAAGTGGCCACAATAAAACACTTCTCAGTTGAAATACAGTAATGTAATGCATTGAGCAGATGCCATTTTTGTTTGGAACATGTGCATAATTTAATGCAGTGTTAAGAGCAACACACTTATATTAGCTAACTGAATCAACTAGTGGTGTGAGCAAGTCTTATATACCTGATCATTTACTTTACCCAAGCTATACTATGCTTGTTTGAAAATACATTAAAACAAATTGCAGATACTTAACAGTATATGAATAATCTACTTGTGCTAGTCGCCAACAGTGGGCAACCTCCGATTTTGAAAAGTGAAGCCAATGCTGGAGTGCCTTAAACTTGCATTCTTTCTAATAACCAGCAGGGGGCGACTCCTCTGGTTGCAAAAAGAAGTCTGATTGTATAGAAGTCTATGAGAAAATTTGAACTGTTTTTAGTTCATGAAAGTTAATTATAACCTTTTTGGTCACCTAAAAATGTCTTATTCAGCATTCGGTTGTACTTAGCTCCACAATCTCGTGTCACTTCTGGTTGCAAAAAAACAAGATGCGATGGCCAAAATGACTCTCAAGGCTTCACAACGGCAGTCCACAAACCAATTGGTGACGTCACAGTGACTACGTCCACTTCTTATATACGGTCTATGGTCACCAGCTATATCTACCGCCCCCTGCTGGTCCAGCTAAAAATACTCCTCCTCAGGTAGCTAATAAATTGCCCCCTGAAGTTTTGATAATACAGACTTGATACTAAAGTGTTATGTTATTAAGTTACTGTAATGTTATTAGGCACCTGTCAGTATTTATTATAAAAGAAAGTAACACATGAAGCCGTAGTGGGCTGGCATTCATTGCCATCCCGCTCTTCTGAGACATTACGTTGGATCCTCATACAATCCGATGTCTAGATCCTTTGACCTACAGGTTTAATTAATCTCAAAACACGACAGCAAGTAATTTAGTTTGTGTCTGGAGCGCTTATGGAACAAGTTTAATTACACGCCTGCAATCTCATTTGGAAACACCTGAGAATATATTGGACCATCTGAAGAGGCCATATACACTCTTTGTTAGCGTGTCCCATTTAACTAATGATCAACAGCCTCATGGTTTCACTGCTCTCGCTATCGGTGGCACCACTCAAGGGGAAGATGCGGGGGACACATTCTGTCAGAAATTAAATAAACAGCACTTCACCATAAATTGAAAATGAATAACCTTTGAATGGTTATTCGTCATCTATTATTTATCAAATGGGCCTCTTCAGCCCACTGACCCTGCAGTGATTATGGTCAATATGTTGCTGAACGGAGACCGCTTGACAAAGAGCGCCTAACAAAGATTTTAATTTCATCAGCCTTGATTACCTCCGAGGATCCCAGTGCGAATCTGGAAAACTAATTGTTGTACATGTCATTACCTGGCAAGAATGTGGAAAACCCCGCCTGAACTTTTATCCATCATCCTAAACTCTGCATTCAATTAATAGCTTGTATTACTCATGAATGACCACATTTTGAAGTGCTTAATATGCTTTTAGTGTTGGCAATTTGATTAGGTGGGTTGTTGTCTGGGCTCTCTTTACAGTGGGTGATTAAGTACGGTCTATATTTAATCACATGAAAAGGAGCTAACCTCTGAGTTTATTATTATTATTATCATTTGAAGGTTTGATGGACTTTATTTAATTCTCAGAAGAATAAAAACCTAATATGGACTTGGCTGCTGTCCTGCTTCTCAAGGTATGTTCTCTCATACCGTAGGACAGAGTTTCACCTAGCAGCTATATACGGCAGAAAACAGGACCAAAGAACGTGCCATTAATCTTCTTGCTACCCCAGCTGTGGAAAGTAATGCATAACTAAAAGTCCGGTAAAATGAATTAATGATTTCAACCATGAACTTTTCTCCCAAAACGCCATGAATCGTCTCCAACTGATAATGCACCGCGACCCTGGAGTGTGAAATCCGTGTTGCGTCGAGAGTAGCCAGTTAATTGATTCGCAAATTATTTAAAGTTTGTGGTGCCCGGGGGAGTGCTAGACTCTAATGACGGCCCATTTTGAAAGAGTTGAAAAACTCTTCCCAGGCAAGCCGGTATTAAATTGTAACAAGTCTAGTCTGAGCCCCAAGAAGAGACATGGTGTCCGGTATTGTGTTGTTAGACTGGGTCAGCTGAATATGCTTTTTAAATTGGGATGAATCTCACCCAAAATAGAAGATCTAATTTGATTTATCCTTTATTTCTCTTTTGAGAAGCTTTGTTTTTTCCTTCATGGTGCTTTTAACCTCTCTGGGAAAGCATACAATATGAAGGATAATCTGTTTTTTAAAGAGGACCTATTATTCTTATTTTCAGGTGCATACTTGTATTTGGGGTTTCTACTAGAACATGTTTACATGCTTTAATGTTCAAAAAACTTTATTTTTCTCATACCCGAGTGCAGCACCCCCCCTCGAAAAGCCCAGTCTGCTCTAATTGGTCAGCTGGCCAACTCTGTTGTGATTGGTCAACTGAACCAAACTCTTTGGACTTCGCTCCAGCTCCACTCTAATTAGCTTTATTTGAGGGCGTTATGCAAATGTCTTACTTGGTGACATCACCACGTTACGGAAGAAAAGGTGGGACGTTTCAGGCAGTAACTCCCTTTGGCCTGGACTTTGAGCTTTGTAATTTTGCAGACCTTTTACATTCACAAAAAACTATATAACACACTAAAGGAAAGGGAGAAAGCACAAAAGCATAATAGGTCCCCTTTAATACAGATACAAAGGTACATATTTTTATATAGAATCAATTTGCAAACGCCATTGTTTCTATACTTGACATTTGTGTCATTTGTCCGTCAGTATGACACCCATTGTAGCAAATTCAATCATTAACTTTCTTGTTGAGAGTTGACTGCAAAATGAATGGGGTTTGACTGAATTGGACAGCTCTCAAACAGGCTGATACTCTGACTGTGACATGTGTGATATTTATAAGAAAAAGCTGAATTTGTGAGTCAGAAATCAGTGGACAAAGAAAAATAAATACAGAATGTTTTGTTGTGATAAGACCTACAGTAGATCAAGCAATAGCTGCTCATGCTGTGCAGAATAGGCTCATCTAGTAGCATACACGCTGTACGTTCCGTTGCTTTTTAGTCAAATTTGTTTGATCTCTGTGTTAATATCAAGAAGCCTCTAATCTCGACCCATTAGCAACTGCTGTCATTCAGACACACGGTGTCGGCCTGATTTAAATAAAATGAAATGAAGATAGTTGTTTCTGGTCCCTTGGCTTCACTCATTGCCATAAACATATGCTCTGTGCCCCGCTTCTTTCCATCTTATTTATGACTTTAATTTGTTGTGTGGGCTGCGCAAGAAATCAAATTTAATCCAATCCTCCCAGGGACCCTGTCATATAATAACATGGTAATTTCTGTGTATCCTTTTGAAAAATGAGGAAATTAATTCTTCCTGACATGTTCTAATTATTCCAGTGTGAACGGCGGATGGGCTCCCCTCCTTCCTCCCATCCCCCCCCAGCCCCCTAAGTGTCAGTTGCCGACGGGTGGCGAGGTGCTAATGCTGACCAGCAGCGCGTTTAATTTGAAACATGAGCAGACACCTTTCAACACACCTTCCTAATGTTGGAGTGGCTCACACAAATTAATTCACTACTCATCTGGCAGCTCTGACTGAGGTGTGTGTGTGTGTGTGTGTGTGTGTGTGCATGCAAGCGTATGTGTATGTGCGGTGTGTGTGTAGGTTAGGGGATGGGGGAGGGGGTCAATGGGACACTATTGCCATTAGTAAAGGTAACATAAGGTGTGTCTGCATGTGTGCACGTACGGCTACTACACTAGGTGTAAATGCAAATATGTCAGTGTGTGTGTGGACACGTGCTGGACCAGGTATCACCATATTTCATGTGACTGGGTGTTGAGTTGGCGTAAAGCTGTCTGCTGGGATGTTGGGATTGCTTGGACAGCTTTTTTTCCCCCCTCTCTGGATCTCCCTCGTCTCGAACCAACAGTACCTTTTTCACACATCCCATTGCTCCACCGAGAGCATTGAAAGGCTTATTTAATTAGACTGTCATCAGGCAGTCTTTAGCTTATCACTTCAATTTGCATAGGGACACTACTGGCAGAGACGCTGTGGAACAATAATCTACAGTATATGTTTCATGTTCAAGAGTTAACATAAAAGGTCTAAATGTGTTTCAGTTGTAAGGGCAATCTTGTTTTTTTTTGGATAAATCCTTAGCAGATCCAACGTGAACTCTGATTAAAATAAAAAATAATAACAATAGATATTAATAACAAATTATATTAATTGATAGTCTTCACTGGTGTGGTATGATGGTCTGTACAGGCAGACATATTGAGAACAAAATTGGTTAGTAATTAACATGGTTAAAATCAAAATGTAAAAAATAACTGTATTCTGTACTTTTGCCAAGACTTTGTCTCTGTAAGTCCACAGCTCTGTAGACATTCAGGCTTCTGAGTGCAGAAATGTGTTTCCACTCTAATTACGTACAGTATCGAAGCAGCTGAGACAGGAGGAGAAAAGATAAACAAACAAAATTTACTGAACTTTGGAGTCGGGTTAAAACCATAGAACTCTAATTGATTTGGTGTGTGTGTGCGTGTGTGTTGTCTGTCGGTCGTAGAGCAGAGGGCTCATAGCCGTGGCGTCATGGTCGAGGAGAAGAGAGCATGGCTTTGTGAGCGGTGGGTGGGTCCCCCTATGACTCAGAGAGGGGAGAGGCGTCAACATGGCCGCCCGGCCCACAGGGATTAAAGTGCCCCCCCCCACACCCTGCAGGGTTAATCACTGCCATTTTGGATCCATGCAGAGGGAGCAAATGCACTCTCCATCACTGTGGAAGAACTGAGACATAAGCCACCAGTTAGGCTGCCACTCTGTGGGTAGATCTGCTTCATAAGCTTGTTTCCACTCCGCACAATAGAGTGTTTTGAGCTCTGGTTTACTTGTTTTAAGAAGGTTGGAGTTCCTCGCTCTCTGTATCCTCCTCTTTGGATACGTGTTCTCATGTGGCTTTGTTTAAGGGGATATAACAAGTAACCTGGGATGTAGTTACCGGTAGGATCTGTGTGGCTAACTTCTGTGTCTCGCTGTGCGCCGCGCGCTACGTGAGCCTGTTAATGACTGAAGGCTGAGAGCGCCGTCTCGTGCCAAGACCCACATGGCTGCTGGCGGTGCATTAAATCAGCAGTCAATTTGACTGGAAGTTTGAAAATCTGGGCTAGGTTAAGGGGATGTGCTGAAGCCGTGTTAATAGCTAGCTTGTTGTCCATATGGTACTGCTTTAATAGAGCACATTTGTTGCAGATGGTGGGAGACTTGGTTAGGCAGAGGCAGCTTTTGGCAGCGGCTCATTCTTCGAAAGGGCTGCTGTGCTGCTCAGACTGGTCCAGGCCAACTTAGTGATGTCTATCCTCCCTGCTTCTAAAAAGCCTGCCCTTGAATTGTGGCCCAGCCTTAATTTAAAGACATTCTTGTTTTTTTTTTGTGAGCAAATACAATGTGGCTCGGTCACTTTTTCCTGGTCACTTTGCTCTCCAAACCGCACCTTTGCTTCCATAGGCTAAGTTCAGTTGTTTCTGACCACAATGGGACTGTAGGCAGCAGGCACAGCTGAGGAAACAAGCACACAGAGAGTGAAAGAACAAGGGTTATGGAATAAGACCAAAGATTAAAGATAGAAACTGAGCATAGCCTAATCTATTTCATTTTCTCTGCTGCTACTTAGCAAGTGTGCTGAGGGATTCAGGTGGCAGTAAAAATAAATAAACACACATTCAGTGTGTCTTGTTATGAGTTTCTGCATCAAACTCTGTTTCTATTCCTCTTCCTAATTTCTCGTTTGCATATACTGTAAGTTCAGAGCAAATTCACATTTGTGTTGGTAAATTGTTTTAGTTTGTGTGTGCCGCCTGTGTGCTTTTTGCACTCAGAAGTGAGGAGACACGCTTGATCTGCTCTGCACTGTTTGACGGCTGTTTTCTCACGTTGTCACTGGCTTGGTGTGCTGTGGCATGGTGATGGTATTATGTGCGCTGCTACGGCCCAGCTGAGTGGAGAAAAGAGCAGAGCTGCTGCAGCGCCCCTAGCCATGCCACTCCCGCCTCCCCAGACACCTTATTGTGAGAAAAGTCTCGGCTGAGCCCTCTGGGCCTTGTGGATCCACTGCCTCGCTAAGTGCTGGCCAGACTCAAAGGCACAGTGTCCTTGGGCCCGGCTCATTCTTTCCATTCTCTCAGAGGCTTTGTCTTATAAGCCACGAGAGCAAGAGGAGAAAACGCCAAATTAAACCCATGTCACTAAAACTTAAGGTGTTTAAGGGCTGAGATCAGTGGTGGAAGAAGTACTCAGATCTTGTACTTAAGTAAAAATAGAAATACCACATTGTAGAAATACTCTGTTAAAAGTTAAAGTCTCGCATTCAAAATAATACTTAAGTAAAAATACAAAAGTATAACAAATATACTTAAATCAAATATACTTAAAGTATCAAAAGTAAAAGTACTCATTATGCAGAATGGCCCATTTCAGAATAATGTACATTATATTATTGGATTATGATTATTGATGCGTTAATGTGTTCATCACTTTAATGTTGCAAATGTGTGGCTTTTTCTTTTTTTTTATTTATACATATTTTATATTTTATATACTGCTGGGTAGCTTGTGAACTTCCCCTGGGGATAAAGTCTAATTGATATAATATTATCATTTATTTGTTGATTATATTTTGTATTCTTAATCTGAATCTGTAAAGTAACTAGTAACTAACGATATCAAATTAATGTCATAGAGTAAAAAGTACAATATTTCCCATGAATAGTAGTGGAGTGGAAGTATAAAGTAGCAGAAAGTCGAAACACTCAAGTAAAGTACAAGTATTTCAAATTTGTACTTAAGTACAGTACTTGAGTAAATGTACTTAGTTACTTTCCACCACTGGCTGAGATGTAAATTGTTGTTGTGTTGCTGTGTTATTCATGATAATATGCATGACAGAGTGTCAGAATGAGAGTATTTTTCTCTCCGTTGGTGTTAAAAAGTAGTGATTTTAGCAGCAGGAACTTTGATCTGCAAGCTCTTGAATTCTTAAATTAAGAAATTGAATGAAAGGATGGTGGAGTGATGAAATGTTGAAGTGAAACAACATGTTATAATGCTGAAAATATTTTTGCAAGATTTCCTCACCACATTTCAGTGGCTGAGTATCTTTTACAAGGTTAGTTGTGAGATCTGAGAAACAAAAGTTCCATTCACAAATCTGTTTTTCTGGAATCGCTGCTCATTTTTACCACTTAAAACAAAACATAATGGATCAATTTCCACCAATCAATTTTACAAATCTCACCAGAATAAAATTGTATATTATACAGACCAATAACATAGGCTAATGGAAACCTGTTGTAAGTCATTTTTAGCCATGTGTCTCCAGTATTTTGTGGGTAAGGCTTCTGAACGACCCCTACAAGTGGTGACATCATGACCACATCCTTTTGCCTCATTGACGCTGCTAGTCCCAGCTTGGGTCCCTTGCGGCCGGGCTCCCAGAAGCCACAGCACCCTCGCCACACATGGGCTGCAGCTGGACCACCGTTAGCTGCTCTGAACAGACATGGGGCTGCTCTGGGATCTGCGGTTACAGAGCTGGATGTCCCATGTATATATCTGCACACAGCCGTGGAAAAAAAGACCGTATAGAGATCAGTAGGCAGAGTTTATTTGATGCAAACATATCATCAGGCTCTCAGTGCAAACCGATGTTGTATGCAAATCCACTCCCTCGATGGAAAGAGGTATAATTAATGATGTCAGTTCATAAAAAGAGAGGACGGCTTCGTAGCCATATTTCTGCTTTAATTAAAGACAGGCCTTATTATAGGAGGAAGATGTATGCTCTGTGTGTTTTTCTTTCTTTCTTTCTTTCTCCCTTTTCTTCTTGATTATCACTCGTTTCATAGTGAAAATGGTTCTCTGTGATTTTCTCCTGCCAGAACCCCAACACGCTGACATGGAGGGCTTTCTTCGTAGCAGCTTTTTACTGAGGTTAGTTTGATTTCTGTTGTTGCCATTAAGGATCACACAGGTCGGGCAAGGGGTGGTGGCGGGCTAACAGGGGTTATGCTTTCTGACACATTGTTAGCTTTAGACTTTGTACTGTGTGTGTGCACATGTTTGTGTGTGTGCACCCATGTGTCTGTGTATTTGAACAATGTCAAACATGGACATATTTACCCAAGCTGTGTGTTATGATTGTGTTCATGTAGTGTGAGTCAGACTGAAATCACACATCAACAAGTTACATGTAGATGAGCTGTCCCCCCTTTTTTCTTTCCTTCCTCTCCTTTTAAAGGACCTGCACATGAGGCTTTCTGTGTCTTTACACTGCATGCTTTTGTCTGACCCCCCCTTCCTCACTAACCACCCTAATCAGGGGTGTTGGGGTGAGGCAGCCGCTGTCTTGTGATGTGCTGTTGTTTCCTGTTGTGTGCCCTGTTTGTATTCAACCTACCATAAAGATTTACATTTTTTGTCTTTACCCTTCCTGTGATTCTAATTAAAAATTTGTGCTGTCATTACACACGGAGGACGTAAATAAGAGAGTGTATTTACCATTGGCTCCTTTCCTAGTCGACTACCTTCTCTAGGCTCCAGCGTTGCTCCCTAATTAGGGCTGGCTCATTAGAAGCCACAGCAGCAGCATCTGCCTTTCAAAGCTGCTGTCAGCCAAACTTTACTAAAGCTAATGAA
The DNA here is from genome assembly GCA_916700685.1 of Adelosebastes latens. Lineage (NCBI taxonomy): Eukaryota > Metazoa > Chordata > Actinopteri > Perciformes > Sebastidae > Adelosebastes > Adelosebastes latens. The sequence goes on along the minus strand of CAKAKR010057759.1, from coordinate 28,481 downwards.
TCCTCTTTGATTTCTTTTTCAAAAGGTCACTTATTTGATTAAATTAACAGCATTTTTTCTCTCCCTCAGAACTGTTGGGGGCATTTTAAAAAGAAAGGACAATTTGATACCATTACTCTCGCTAGTCAAAATGTCCTTCAGGAATTCAATAGGATTCATGCATTCAAATTTATGTTATTTATCATTTAAAGTCATACTAAAAGTAAGACTGAGCTTTAGAAAAAAGCAGGTTGAGCTCTGACAGAATTTAAATTGCGACCAATTGTGCATTTAATCTTGCAGAATTATACTGTATACATTTTACTAACAGGGACTTTTTCATATGCATCTAGGACTGTTAACTGAAACAGTCTTTTTATTTTATTATATTCAACCAGAGCCATTTATCACTTACATATAATTACACATTTTTAGTATACATTCATAAATACTTGATACTGTTTGATGCAGTAAATAAATATTATATATAACGTAGAAATGTACACTATCTGTTTTATCTTTTAAGGATTGGCAAAAATGTATTTGGTGTGGTATATCTGCTCTGGATTGAAAGAAGTTATTCAGGCATACAGCATGTTACATTTTTGCGAGCGCGCTGCCTATGCTCATTTCCGCTTTTTTTTTTTAACGGTACAAAGTGGATGGCAGCGTTTAACTCTCAGCACCTGTTTGGTGGATAACTGACTGCACTAAAGATGTACTGTACACTGGAGGAGGTCTGACAGAAGCATATCTCAAATTCACCAGGAATATTTCTGTATCTAATCTCACATCTACAAAAGAAAAGGGAAAAAAGTGACCTTTGACCTTGGCTGCTTCTCAACAATTTCCTTTTGTTCTTGTAGCTGTGAGGAAACACTGTGATTATTCAAAGTAAACACATTATTGCACCGCTAATCCACATCCTTCTGTCAATGTCTGTTTTAATTAAAGAAGAAGCGGCAGTAGACAGATATCACGCACACTGGCCTCAACAATCAGGCCAAGATTAAAGGCAGGCTTTGCTTCAGGGTTAGCCCTTTTTGCTTGGATAAGACTTGTGTCCTGGAGTGGGCTGAGGGGTGGGGGTGGGGGTGAAAGGGGAGAAAAGGATAGAAACAGGGGTGGATGGATGTGGCAGTTCAGACATTCCTCCAGTGAAGAATCCCAGTATCTTTTTCCCAAGCAACTGAATTAGGTCAAAGGGGGCTTTCTGAACATGCATTTCTGCTCCAATGTGCAGATGTTATTGACTTTTTATACACTGTATGTCACATCTCAGTAGCGCACCGGATGTGCTTTTTCATTATTGTAATGAGTCACAAGTTTGGTTTTGAGTCATACATGCAGTGAGTTTTAAAAGTGCTTCAGATGTGATGGGGAAACGTCTATTATATGTTCAAGTCAAAGTTTGTCTTTTGAAAATTCCCAATATTTCCAAAAGTTCTCTGAACTAAAGTATACAATGTGCAGCGTACAACTATTCATGCTTGTGTTATTGTAAGCCTGACAGTTTTTCTCTTTGTTGTGTTTTCATTTTAGATAAATTTTTTATATGTTTATGGAAGACGTTTAACAGGTTTTTGTTTGTGTACTCAAAGAGACTGAGGGTGAGAGAGAAAAGGGAAGGAAGAGAGATGTGAACAGAGAGAGAGAGAGAGAGAGAGAGAGCGATAAGCAGAGGAAGAGAGAGAGAGAGAGAGAGATGTCTTCAGTCTCTCTACTCCCAATGGGCAGGACCTCCCCCTACATTTCTGCCATTATTTGATGTAATGAAAGGAGAAAGTGTGTAACATTGAGATTGTTAATTAATTTAGTCTAACAAGATGAAGATAAATGAAACCCACTGAAGGTTGACTAGGCTAAGGGGCCCACTTAGCATTCCTCCTGCCCTCGAGCTCTGTCTCTCTCACTCCGTTACAATGGAGCACGGCTAATAGGTGCAGCACCGTGTTTGTACAAACCCGCTGAGCTCTCACCCACTAAGTTTAGACCTTTTTGACAAAATATTTTAATTTCCATCCTCTATTTATCATAATCTTCTCTCTTTGGGGTGTTTTAATTTCCAAATGGCTGGGCTGCATTTGTAATGCAGTTAGTTTTGGAGCATAGATATGCAATTATCTAATTGAGTCATCTTGACATGTGGGATAAAGCTCAGTTGACATATATGAGTAGTGAACTAAATTGACTTTTTTTAAATATATGAATAGAAGTTCAAATGTTAATACATTATTCTTCTTGTAGATAACAAACACACCTTTTTATTATCATCTGCTAGTTGTATTTTCTGTGAAATGGCGGGAGGTTATATAAATGGCCATTCTCTCCAGCAACTATGTGGCCCCTTCACATGAGTCTGTGTGACTCCCAGCCTTTCACCGTATGAATGGTTCTTCTCTAATGCGGCTTGGGGGCTATTTGAGCGGCAAGACAGACAAAAAGCAGAAAGGACTTTTTTTTTTTTTTACAAAGCCAGACAGTTGTCTTCATCCAGAGCTCTTACAAGCAAATCAGTAGTCTATCGAGGTCCTTCCTCAGTGGACACTTTGTGCAGGATCTTCATGGCAGCACAGACCAATCATTATGGCACCCATTCTTTGCTCCCTTAGTTCTCAAGTCATCAACAATGGGTTGTTGATTGTATGGAAAACACCAGAACAATTACGTCCTCTGTTTTGGTGGCAGGGCAGCGTTTTAAAGTGCAATCCTCGATAATGGCCTCATTATTGTTATTCTTGGAGCAGGCCTCAGGAGAGAGAAGTAGCTGCTCGCAGTGCGTCATTATTTCGTAAATTTCGATTAGCTCATCTTGCTGTCTCCTGGCAAACAGAATCATAGCTAATTAAAAGTGAGCGAGCGCTCTTGCCTGTGACTTAAAAGGTAGCACTCGATAGGCTGTTAATATGAAAAAAGTGGTAAAAAAAGGAGGATTAGAGCTGTTACCCTGGTAACTCCAACTTCCATCTGCGAGGGAACAATGAACTTGTGTTCCTCCGCCACCTATGCTTGAAAAAACAGAAAGCGAGGAAGTGAGTGTTCTGAAAGGACAAGACCCTTTTTAACAACAAAGTGGGATCCAGGCCTAATAGGCTCTTTGGTGCGAGTTGTTAGGCGAGATCACTGGGGGATAGAGGGGCAGAAAGGTCAACGTGTAATCCTAGGACAGCGAAGGTCGTCCCAGGTTTTTACAATAGCGGCTTGTTTCCTGGATCCGTTTGTCTGCACGAGAAGCAAAACCTCAAGTTTGTCCATTTTAAAGATTTTTAAAAGAAAACAAGATTGACAGAAAAGGCTGCTAGTAATATATCTGCTCGTGATAAAGGGGGTAATATGCCCCACAGCCAGAATGTACACATTCCCTCAGCTGATTAAATAAACACAAACAAGATGCCAAAGAGTTGGGCCAATTAGAAGGAGCTGTCAGAAGCTGTTGGAATTGTCTCTTGCATCTCCTTTTACTCATACAACCAATTCTGCGTTAGTTTCTGGCACCTTAACTCCTCCATGAATCTTAAAAACACCTTAATATTCAACCAATGCACTTAACAGCATTTTTTAGCTTCTTTTCGGATATAATTGAACACTCGATGATATTATATGTACTTTAGATGAAGCATTGGAAATCTTGAGGTTGAGAAGTGGTGATGAAAATGCTGTAATGCATTTTCATCACATTCTCTTTATTTCCAACAGCATTCAAACAATTTTCTTAAGCATTACAACAATATAAAAGTGTTTGATGGGCTCATATATAAGAGCTGCTAAAGAGCTGCAGGAATGCTCCCGCTCTAAAACGCTACTGAGTTATAATGATCCATGACTATGGAGGAGCAGTGTGTGTTTCTCTTTGAGTTTTATGTCCCTTATTACAGCTGCAATACGTCGGCTCACATTAAACTAATTTATAGCTGAGGCCAGCGTAACAGCAGTACAGGTTAATGAATTTGGCATTACTAATTAAACGTTATTGAGGGATGAATATGAATCCTGTGGTCGGGAGGGACGGCGGAGAAAGGGGGGAGGAGAGGAGAACGGGACAGAGGACTTTTCTCTTTCCTGCAGTTCTTCCTTCACAATGACGAAAACATAAGAAGTGAATGAGTTAAGGTGAAATGGAGGACAGCTTTAATCCAGTGCAACGCCCCGTCACAATGCTTTCTCTGATTAGATGCATCTGAAAAGAAGATTATTTATATGATTATGTATGATTCCACAGAAAGTGTTTGCTACTTGGCCATTTTTTTTCTACATTTGCATTCCTGTATAGGCTGTTACGTAGCAAAGTGTTACCGGGTAAAAGGATAAATGAACAGCTTAAAGTGATTAGACACTCGTGTAAGCTGAGGACCGTTCTGTTCAATGCAGAGCAGACATTCCCTTTTCACACAATTGTTGTTAAGCAATTATTTCAGTCACCTCTTGAATTTAAAGGCCATGTATAACACGGCCTACTCAAGCAAAGAGGGATGATGGAGACAGTGTGGAATATTGAACCGTTATTGAACTGCCTTCTGACACACTCTGTCCATGACCAGGAAGACTATATACTGTATGTGTATATATATATATATATATATATATATATCTCCCTGAATTTTGTCATACTTGCCCTTACTTGTTCATAAAGTATTATACCAAAAAAAGAAAAAAAATACTGTTTTAAATGGATTTAAATTACTCATTTTGTTTCAGAAATAAGATAGGACAGTTACTAATCGAATTGCTAATTGAACTGCATGAGTTAACTCTACATTATTTTAAAGCAGGGGTGCCTAAACTTTTTCCTATGGAGGGCCAAAACTGGAACTTAATGGTGGTCTATGGGCCTAAACCAAACACCTGTTGTATTGTATTGTTAAGATGCAAAATGGTACTAGGATCCCAAGTTCCTCTAATTTAATATTCTTTTAGCTTTTACATAATTAACCCATTACCTGCTGAATACAATTGGGCTAATTTCCAGTCATACCCAATTTATGCAATTCCAAGACTGTTTAGGGACCCTAGTGTGCAGAAATATTCAAATATAACATTTTCAGAATAGGCGAAAATAACACATTTATACTGCATTAAAAAAAACTGCATGTTTTTGCTGAAAACTGCATGTTGTTATCATAAAGTGGGCACATATGTAAAGGGGAGACTCGTGGGTACCCATATAACCCATTTTCATTCACATATCTTGAGGTCAGAGGTCAAGGGACCCCTTTGAAAATGGCCATGCCAGTTTTCCCTCGCCAAAATTTAGCCTGACTTTGGAGCGTTATTTAGCATCCTTCCCACAAGCTAGCATGACATGGTACCAATGGATTCCTTTCCTTTAGTCTCATATGATACCAGTATCTTATTAGCTCTAAAACCGAGCCTCTGAAAACAGTCGGTTGGGATTGCCTCTTTTAATTAAAAAAGAAATGAAAAAACACCCGCTAATATCTGGCGGGCCAACTCAAACCTATATTACGGGCCAACTTTGGCCTGCGGGCCTCACTTTGGGCAGCCTTGTAAGTAATCACAACACAACTAAAATAACCAGTGTTCAGTGATTGTAAATGTGGCCACTTTTATGAGGATTTGGATATGTGCATTAAAGTGACTGAAATATTTAAAGATCAAATTTCATGACTTTTGTGTAAATGCTCCACACATCTTCCCACCAAAGCTCTCTCACTTCCAGCTAGTTTTACCTCCTAACTGGATTATGGAGACATGTTTGGAGCTTGGTATAATATTGGTATGATTCGTGAGGCACCCCTATTTCGTCATGTGTGTATTGTTAGCGGCTTGTGTACTACACGCTACACGCACAGTTTAAATCTTATTTTTCCTGCCACTCGTTCTCTCCCTCTCTTTCGCTCTCACTATAGCGCTTCTACACTCCACGTCTGACACACTCTCCCTGAGAGCTAAGCCTTTCAATTTAGATTTCAATTATCATGTTAGTTTTGTGATTAGACTTTAGTCCTCCAGGAATCAGACCTCTCTGCTCCTCTCTATTCCACTCTATTCCACTTCCCCTGCAATCACATCCCATCTGATGAATTGCGCATATAATTACGGAAGTTATTGAATATGCAGATCGCTGCTGACTCTTGGTGTGCGGTTCATAATGCGTCAACTCTAACTGTATCAAACAAGGGTCTCTGATAAAGACCCACTCTGATAATGAGAGAGGGCCAATGTATGCTATTAGTCAGAGATAACAGACACCACAAAGGCTGAGACTCAATTAAAACAGAGCCACGCTATAATCTGTGTGACTCTGTGTGTGTGTGTGTGTGTGTGTGCTTCTAAACAGCACTCAGGCCAGTGTAGGGACTTGGCACTGGGCTCAGTCAGCTCTACCATTACACCCAGCGCAGCACAGACCAGTCTGAGAGGCCAGCCAGCCAGTGCACAAGGTGTTTATGAATCAGCCGACATGAGGTATTTCCCCCATGTTACAGTATGTTGCTACCATCGTTTTACACCCCGTCCCATGATGCAATCCCTCAGAGCTTTTCAAGAGAGGGGGAGTGAAGCACTTTGCAGGCACACCCACAGGAGTTGGTTGTGGGAAATTTTGAAACTTTTGATAGCTTTTAGAGAGCTTTCTTAAAACCTGGCTCACAAGCAGAGAGGAAAAGGTGCTGTAATTTTTTTTTTACATTTTGCTGTCAAAATACCGGGGATTTGTTACTTGAACAGGTCCAAAACCCATACTAAATTTTTTTCCACATAAAGCCAGTTTTACAGCGCGTCTCAACTTAAGTTTCACACACAATTGAGAATACAGGGAAACGGAAGAAACCGGGTCCTGTATTTTTAGCCTGAGCTGCAGTGATGTAGCTGCCATTTATAGCTGATACGCCAGGCTGATGCTGGACCGCTGCCCTGCTGACACCAGAGAGGAGGGTTTATAGACTGCACAAACTCTGCACAACACGATCCCAGACAGGCACATAAAATAAACAAATCAAATGTTGATTAATTAGATTTTTACCTATTTAATTGTTAAAGAGAGGTTGATATTTTTATATTTCAAGATTTGTGGGATATATGGTGACACATTCTTCACACAGTGGAAGTAGGGCTGTCAATCGATAAAAATATTTAATCGCGATTAATCGCATGATTGTCCATAATTAATCAGGATTAATTGCAAATTAATTGCACATTTTTTATCTGTTCAATATGTACCTTAAAGGGAGATTTGTCAAGAATTTAATACTTATCAACATGGGAGTGGGCAAATATGCTTGCTTTATGCAAATGTATGTATATACATGTATTTATTATTGGAAATCAATTAACAACACAAAACAATGACAAATATTGTCCAGAAACCCTCACAGGTACTGCATTTAGCATAAAAAAATATATGCTCAAATCATAACATGGCAAACTGAAGCCCAACAGGCAACAACAGCTGTCAGTGTGTCAGTCTCCTGACTTGACTATGACTTGCCCCAAACTGCATGTGATTATCATAAAGTGGGCATGTCTGTAAAGGGGAGACTCGTGGGTACCCATAGAACCCATTTTTATTCACATATCTTGAGGTCAGACGTGAAGGGACCCCTTTGAAAATGGCCATGGCAGTTTTTCCTTGCCAAAATGTTGCGCAAGTTTGAAGCGTTATTTAGCCTCCTTTGCGACAAGCTAGTATGACATGGTTGATACCAATGGTTTTCTTAGGTTTTTTATTTTCGTATCATTACCAGTATCTTCACTCTTGCTTTAAAAGTTAGCCCGGTACAACCTCCGAAATATCGATTGTGTTAATGTGTTAAAGAAATTAGTGGCGTTAAAACAAATTTGCGTCAACGCATTATTATCGTGTTAACTTTGACAGCCCTAAATGGAAGTGATCTCAATGTGCAGACTGGTGAGTGTGCTTTGAACCAAGAAACAATGCAAATATCAAAATAATAGATGTGCAGCAAGATAGGAAACATGGGGGAGGGGCGTGATGCACCATGCTCTCATTTGTGCTTTCACTCTTTTGCAAGTGTTTTTATTTTTGCAAAATTTATGTCCTCAATCTTTGTGGTTTGCACAGACATATATGAACAGATATAAGTTTACATATGCTGATGCATATGAGTGTTCATGACAGCATTCATTAAGATACTCTTGGGGCCTTTTTGACCACACCCAACTAGTTGATTAATTCATTCAACACACCTTCTGCCTCATACCTCCTTTCTTCTGATTGGCCATTACTGTTTGCTTGATAGTCTATTTAGGTCTGTAGAATGATGTGTGCTGTAAGTTCTGCTGGCGATGGTCCTACGACCAAAACATTCACCTTTATTTATCATTTTTTTTTGCCCTTTTTGTATCTGGAGAAGTCGCTTTTTTTGTCAGAGTGCAGGCAGGCCTCTTTTTTCTTGATAAAGACGGGAACAGTTCACCTTGGCTACACACACCTGACACCACTTCTTGGTAAGTCAAGAGCGAAAATCTTTTCCACATTGTTCATTTAGGCATACATTTTCCTCACTATATTTGGTTATTTCATGAGAAACAAATTTTTGTAATTTTCCCTTTTAAATGTGTTGAACTGAATTCTTAAATTAGCTTAAGATAATATTAAAACAAAGACACTAATCTGGTATGTTGTGAAAATCTTTTGTTGCCCCACATCCTGTGGTCACTGTGGCAGGTATTAGAGAGCGTGGCTGGTGCTGGATCTGTTTCACTGTCATGGCTGTCTGTTGTAATTAAGATTCAGAGCAGGATTTCAGCACTGTGTCACCTGGTCACATGTATATTATTACGTTCATAGGATTGAACATGTTTACACCAACTGTTAGCTTAACGGGAGGTCAAAAAGGTGACTTAAACTTTGTTAAGGGGCTTACACAGGAGCTCAGATGTCATTATAGTGGCGGACTAATGAGCTTGACACTGACAGAAAATACACAATTTATGGACTGCGCTTGTGTTCAGTATTAAATGCCTCTTCTGTGGTCGGCAGAGTAAAAAAAGGGCATGGTTTGCCTAAGTGACCAATGAGATTGGACTGCCCTTTACTGTAAAAAGTGTGTTGCAAGTGCAATGACCTTTGTCAAGTTCCAGCTATTGTTTGCAGATTGGTTACACACTCTGCAGGCTGTGAAAGACACATCTGCTACCTTCAGCTCAGTGGAGAGCAGATAGACAGTCAGGGGTTGAGGGTTAGGTGTGTATGTGTGTGTGTGTGTGTGTGAGGGTAGGTGGGGTCCTCAGCTACCCTGTCATACAGCTCAGCTACTGTCCCTATCTTATCAAATATTTGTCTGTCCTTCACTCCCTATTTGCCTTTCATTCTGTTTGCTTTGTTTATTGAAATCTATCTCAGGCAGATTGATAAAGTGTACAGAAAGTATTTTTTTTAGTCCATATGTGCATTTATCTAGGTGTGTAAATTACATATAATGAATTTGTTTTTTATTGTGCATAAAATTTATGTTCATAGATATTTGACAGTGATATGGATATTTCCCCCCATTATTTAAGTTTGCTAAGGTTTATGAAAGGCACAGCAGGAATTGTTGTTTGATATCACAGGAGTATAAAAATCAGAGGTCAGCTCTACAGAAAATTCCCTTTAAGCTTTCAACATCAAATATAAAACCATATTTGTTTAATGTGTTTTTGATTGATTCCCTGATTGAGATCCAAAGGCTGGTCATAAATGTTTCAGGACAAAGGGTCTCTTTGTGCGAGTGGGGCCCCAGTTGAAATGGAGGAGTAGTTTGAGATTACCAGATTATTTCCCTACCAGCCCAGTGAGTGAGGCGAGGCGAGGCGAGCCGCAGCCCTGCGCCGTGCTGTGCTGAGGCTGAGCATAATGAGTGTGGTGGCAGGGAACCACAACAGAGCCGGGGCAGAGGCTGCCTGGGAACCAGAGGCCCGTGGCCCACAGCCAAACACACACACACACACACACAAATCCTGCCGCACACTTGTGGCTTTTTAAGAAAGCAATTTAGTTAATGATTTCATTTTGAAGCACTGTCATGATGCATTGTGTCCTCTGCGCGAGCCAGCAATAGAGACTAACACAGAGGAAAAGGTATTAGTAAACACGAGCTTCCCACCGACAACCACAGAGAAAAATAACATGCAACCGAGCGTAATGTGGCATTTGTTGTGAACACACGCACAGAAATCACTTGGGTAATAGATTGCGGTAGGTATATCACTTGCGGCTCCTGCTGCTTTTTATGCATCGCTCTGGACAAAATGCAGAGAAGAGTATAAGGGTCGGACACATGGTTAGCAGCGTGGACTGCTCAGGCATTTTGAGTTTTAGTCAGCGTCTAATCCACTACAGTTCCCGCTTCCCTGGAGTGGAAATACAGCACATTTTTCTGTTCAACCATGTCTGTCAGCTCTCTGATTTTATTAGGGCTATGTTTCACATTCATTTACTCAGGTTTTCTCAGTGCCGGCCCATGAATGAAACCATCTTAGCATTGCTAAAACAGCAGCTTGTACATGTCTTCTGTGAACCAAATTTTTGGGCAATTACTCAGATCAGTGGCTGGGGTTTCTGGTTTTGCTCTTCAGATCTCATTTTTTCTTCCACTCTCTCTCTCTCTCTTTTTTTTTTGTATCAGCCGTCAATCACTCACGGTAACTTTTAACCACCTCCAAACAGGGCCCGGTGCCAGCTATTCATTTAGACCTTCACTTTTGCTCGGCTTCTTCCTGTCCAACCTGTCAGAATGACACACACTGTTGACCATGCTTTCTATTCAGCACTGGCAAATTAATTGGTTTCAGTGGTTTAAATCAGCAATCAATGTCAGTTTCCCAACATAATAAGCCTTAATCATAAATCTTTGAGGTGTGGCTTGCCTGACCCCTATTCATCATGGCTCGGCTAGATGGCCTCATCTGGGTGGAGCAAATGAACTACCCCTGTTTTGATTTTCCAATTGACGTGTCACATGAAACGTGGCTACTCTCTCCCCTCCCCGAGTTTATCCCGGCCCTTCTTCTCACAGTCCTTTTAATAAAAAAAAAAAAAAACACACAAGAGCCCAAAGACAAAGAGGGAAAAGAAGTCCAGTTGTCACAAAGGGAGACACATTTGTGTGCCGTCCCTTGTGTGTGAATGAATACCATTAATTTATTCAGACAGAGAAAAAAAAAATAGCAGAAAAGGGAAAAAAACCTAAAGAATTAGAGGTGGGTCTAACTGTAGCTAATGAGCTGTTGTCCTCACCGCCCCTAGAATAAGAATAGAGCAGCTTAATTTCAACAGTGTTGAAGGTAATTTCCTCAATTTTTCCACCCCCTAGTTGCAGAAATCTATTTATAAGATGAGAATGAAAGGGAACAAAATCGCTTTTCTTTTCGGTACACATTTCAAATTTGCCAATTTGGTGACCAGGAAAAAAGAAAGGAACAAGGATAGTGACGCAGAAAGTGGGCCACTGTGTGTCGACATTCCAGATGTCCAAACCAACGGCAATTGTACCAACCTCAGCTCTGCTGGGCATTAAAGTTGCCAATGATGACCTCATGATGGCAAGACCAAAGACTGAGGCCCATAGTTCCCCCGCCATACAGTACAATTACCTCCCCCTACTTTCATAAACCATTCATGGTTCCCAGTGCACATGCTTTTATGGCTCCATGCAAAATTTCTCCTTCATAATTAGCTATTGTCCTTGAGTATTTGGCCAAAAGTCTAATTTTTTCGCTTGCTTTCTTCTTTTTAACTTCCCCTCCCTTTTGAGATTTCCATGCTCCCTATAGACTTATTGTGCATCTCTTTGGTAACTTGGGATGCATCTCTTCACCCCCCAGCCAGCTCCTCAACTCACTTCTCTGGCAACTGTGAGAGATGTTACACTCGATTTGTTGAAGTGCAGCCATTTGCTGCAAACTCTCCAGCGCACAGAAGAAGTTATCTTTATAAATGACAGAATGGACCTTGCCTGAATGGCGCTTTGTTTACTGTTTAACAAAAAGGGGGGCCCCACTCTATATTTCATCTGTCACCGTTGCTTTTCTTTCCTTCAACAATGCTCGATTGTTTCCACGAAAATTTCAGGTTCCATGAACAGGAGAATTCTGTATTATTATGTTCCTGCCAAATTCCGATCTCTGTTTTCCTTCTCCTGCTCACAAAGGGCTCATAACTTACTGTCAGCTATGAGGCGAGCCACAAAGCTCCACTGTTGCTCAGCAAATAGGGCTGTGTTGGTTGATGGCTTGACTCGCTGTGAGGTTTGCTTAAGTGCAGCAGCAGCAGCAGCAACAGAAGTCTCTTTGGGAACTCCATCCTCCAGCAGGCCCACTGAAAACTAGAAAGTAAAAGAAAGAGGTAAAACAACAAGAAGCTTTTCTTGTCTGTCTTTTTTTTCTCGTCTCAGGAAGGGAAACCGTTTGTCTGGTGAAGTTATTGTCCTGCTACTGTTCGTGTGTTTCTCTAAGTGTTTGACTCACAACATCCAGTATGCTCCGCTTCTAGTAGGTCATTTCTGTTAAAGCTGCAGTGGGTAGAAATGGAGCAAATATGATAAAACGGTCACTATATCCTGACAGTAGTGCATGAGACAGGTCTGAATCTGTAAAAATCTGAAAAAAATCATGTGCCTCTCTGTCCTCCGGCGTCCTCCGGTGTCCTCCGGTGCTCCTAATGGCATCTGCAAGATTTCACAGACCGAAAGAAAACAACCAATCAGAGCCGAGCTGGAGTCTGCCGTCTCTGAGCAGCTTTCAATCACTCGCGAACTCTGATAAACCGGTCAAACTAGGCAGCACTGATAAAACATGAATCAAAATTCTGTTACTGTAATGCCTATTTCTCTCCTCAAATGTTTTCAGAAACATCTTGTAGTGTAATGTTTAGCTGTAAAATGAGAAAGTTTGTGACCCGGCAGCCATGTTGAGATCAGTTGAGGAAATACCAAGCACCGCCCACCAGCCGGAGCACAGCCAATAGGAACGCTTTCTTTTTTAAAGCCTGAAAACAGAGCCATGAGGAGGTGCAGAAGTCTAGTTTTCTCTCAGAACACTTGAATTACAATATGCTGAAAGGTTATTATGGAATTTTTGCCCAATGATGCCAAAAACGTTCTGCCTAGGTTTAAAGGATAATGCGAGTCCAGGAAAAAAAAAAGGCCAGCAGTGAATTTTTTTGGATCCTTCATTTGTGAAAGCAAACGCATGAGTGAACTTGTGTGTGTCCTGGGGAACTGAGAGGCTGTTATGCCATCCAGCTCTGAGCTTGCGTCCTGGGATCAGGAAAAGGGCCAAAGGCACAGGGGACCGACGAAGAAGGAGGAGGAGGTAGAGGAGGAGGGGGGCAACGAGGGATTCAGTGTGTGAGTGCTCATCGACCCTTCCTGAGTAGACAGACAGGGACACTTAAGCGCTCTCACACCTGCATCTGCCTTCGCCTTGCGTGGGGGGCAAGGACACCAACCATGCTGTCATGGCAGCTGCACAAGTGTTTAAAGTGAGATACAAGGCAGTTCCTCTAGCAGCATATTATTGCAAATAATTTACCCTGCAAAGTAATTATCAATGCTCTGCTCAATATGTAAAGTGTGCACTTCAGGTGGCTTGCTTAATTTGCTCTGGGTGGCTATCATTTGAGTGTGGATTTTAGCTGTGGTAACCGTGGCGGTTTCTAATAGAGAAGGCATCAGGAGGGAGTGTGAAGTGAGGATGAAGTGCCGCCGTAATTGAGTTGACTTTTTGCAAGGGAAGGTCAACAATAATGGAAGAACAATTTAAACAAATTCATTTAGACAACTCTCCAGGCACTGTACAGTAGGTTGCTGGAAAATCTGTATTTTCCCAGCCATTTACTATATTTTAATATCATTATCTGTAATTACTTTGTCGGCTGAGGTTTAAGAGATTTAAATTAATTTGGGTATCACCGACTCAAAGCAATCTCTTTTTCTGATTTCCTTGTATTTAAATCGGCAGGAATAATAGGCTACAACAGACAAATAAGTATGTGTATGCACACTCTGTGTCTAAGTATGTGTGTGTGGAAAAAGAGGCTAACTGTGAGCGGTATACAGCCCGTGTTACGAGTTGATTATGTATCCAGAAACCTGGCTGCTGCACAGCATGGCACAATCACAATGGAGGGTGATAATTTAATTGTGCTAAACGGTGGATTCCGTGTCAATGCTCCTCCAGCTGGGAGCTGTCAGGTAGTAATATCTCATTATGGCAGGTGAAGAACCCAGAGGAACCCTACCACGACACCTGTTAGAACAGGAGGAACCCCTGAAGGGAAACACACAGATGATTTTCTCTCTCTCTCACACACACACACACACACACATATGGTTCGCACACACACGGTTTAAAGCCCCTGAACTATTTCCTTTAGCTACGTCTTCTTCACTTTAAAAGAAAACTACTGATTATACAATTTATTTTCAAGGTTATTGCTTTTGTTTGGAAAATGATTTAATTAAAAAGTCTCACATTTAATTTTTTTTTTACTATTTAACAAGTGCTTAGTTGGTACACATATTTAATAGCTCCCACTGTACAATACAGTGACCAACAGACAGTACAGACTAGCACCTTTGCTAATTGGCTCTTTTAAAAGAGCTCATGCAGTCAGTCCGACACCTCAAGTGTTCTTTTTTATGCTTTAAACACTTACATTTAGCTTTATGTGAATAAACAGATTTTGTATGTCTTATGTTTTTTTTTGCATAAACACCGTTATCTGTGCATGCTTGAATGTAGATGCATATGCTGTGCATTGAGTAGCTACTGACACTGTCACACATCTAAATATAAAGCAAGGAATCTCTGTATGTAGGTAGACCCAAGGACGTGCAGTATCGAAGTTGGTGCAATCGGTTAAATTAAATAAATATTAATAAACTTTGAATAAACAAGCAACCAGAACCAGCACCAGCAACGGGGACGTGGCTTCATGGCTCTGCAGTCGAAAATGTTATCTCGCGAGAGTTTTTGCAAGATTTTGCAAGTTGTCACAATTTGCGGGTTACCCTCCAGACACGACCCAGTCACAGGCCGCAGCTCATTGCCTGCAGGCTGCAGTTAATTTTTGCTGTTGGATGCTGGATATACTAACGTTAAAACCAAACTCTTCTTCACTTCCCTGGAGTCAGTGAGCGATGAGCGGTTCTCTGTCGTGTCTAGAAGGTACCCCGCGAGTTGGGAAACTCTTGCGAGATGGGTAAGGTTAGACGTGGTGATGTTACGTGCTGTGCCGAGGCTTCGGAGCGTGTGTCGAGCAATCCAGGAGGTGTTCTGTGGAGCGTGTATCGAGGCTTTTATCGTCTAAGACCAATGACGTAATTGAAGAAGCCCGAAGCTGAAAAACACAGTCGAGAAATTATTGTTCCTAAATAAAAAAGAATAAAGTCCCCTCTATCATTTTCCCATAGTTACACATTCACTGCCCTCTGCCCAGTTAAACCACTGCCTCACATCTGTCATATATCTGCTCTCTCCCACTTTGACCAACCCTTGGTTTTGTGTGCACATGAAGCCCAGATGAACCCATGTGAAATGAACCCTTTTGCGAACCGATTTGCTGGAGAGCTTCAATGCTTCATGAAGCTTCATCTCGCCATCACCAGTTAGGCATTTAAGGTTAGGCATTGACCTTGAATAGTTAAAGGGACTGTTTGTAAGAATCAGAAATACTTGTTAACAGCGACACCTGTGGCCGTTAAGTCAATGAAAGTCAGCGTCGGGCTCGCGCTTGTGCTCGCTCTACATAGGCATGAACGAGCATCGCTCAACACAGTGAGGTGACACACGTCAGCTAAAACCACAATATCACTATATTTCACCTGCTTGGCAGTAATGTTAGCTGACCAGACGAAGGTCTCTCCATGAGTCACTGCTGATCCTAGTGTTGGCTTTTCGTGCTTCAGCCTCCCGACCACGGTCGGGGGAAGACACCGGCACCCGGTCGGCTTCTCTCTGCTGAGTCCCGTCACTGCACAAGACACGGGAAACCTCTGTTGGTCTGGAGGAGCTGCAGCAGTTATTTCTGCACAAACGTCCACTGTACATTTACTAGATATTCTCAGAGCTACGAAGTCTTCTGCAGTGTGTAGTGTGCGCGCATGCACGTGAGGTGGAGCGAGCTGAGTGAAGGCAAGCAGGCAGGCAGAGGAGCAGAGACTCCGGCCCTGGAGACCAAAGCTACAGTCTCCCCCGCGTACTACGACCGCGGCCAACACTGTTTTGCAAGACGGGCTTCACTACCGTGTAGTTTGTGTTGGAGTCTGAGTCTAAACAGCGTAGCCACACGCAACCCGGGTGATTTATACCTGTAAGAAGTTACAAACAGTCCCTTTATGGTTAGGCATTGACCTTGAATAGTTAAGGTTAGGATTGGTCGTCAGCCAGTGGGTCTCGCGAGAGGTTTTTTTTGCAGATTTAAGATCAGATTTAGCAATTTGCGGGTTACCTTTTAGACGCGACCGCGGATCTCACAACGCTGCAAGCAGCACTTCCGGGTGCCAAGCAACTGCTCCAATGGGCACGCGGTCCGAACGGCCACGCCCCCGACTACACGGCCGGTTCCAAACAAGCACGCGCTCTGAACGGGCACTTTGTTTAGCTAACGTTAGCTAGCAGTAACGTCATCTCTGTTAAAGTGGGGATTAAACCGTTAATGTTAGCAAGAAATAATGCTCGTAATGGTGTAAAATAACCAGACATGGAGCTGCGGTGTTGTTGAGTGGTAGCAGCTGTTACAGCCTCTCTAGTTTAAACATTGTCATGACAGCTAATATTAGATAACTAGTATGAATGTAGCTAGCTAGCTAAATCAGTCAGTTTGGCTTGTAACTTTGACAGGCCGTATCATTGAGTCCTGCCAGTTATTACCAGAGCCATTAATAAATTGATCTGTTTAGCAATAATAGTTTGGTCATGTATCATGGTCTAACTATTTTGGGGCTTGAGTTGAGCTATATGCAGCTGCTGCTAGACATAGCCATGATCTGTGTGGAGACTAATAACAAGACATGCACATTTAAATATAAAACATTAGTCAACATCTCAATATTTTTTATTTTCTTTATTTTGTGGAAGCATTTTTCAGTCAAAGGTGAAACAACACAGATATGCTGGGTTATAGTGGGACTTGGCATGCCTGCCCATTAACTTTAATAGCAGTGGCACCAAAGTCTGGCACCAATGTTAAATTTGAATCTGTTATTGCATGCTCTCACATCCCCATTTTTGTGTTTAATAATTGATTTGATTTTCTCTCCTTTTGTCTGTTGATAACATATGAAGAAAGAAGGTGTAATATCCTCCCCCTGTTGGGACTTGGGATCAAAACTTGAAGGTGCAAGACATCAGTAGTGGGCATGTGGGCGGGTTGGGGAGGTGGGGGGGAGATGGTGTGGAGTTACTTATCACCATTGTCTATAAAAGGTAAACAGTGTGACAGAGCAGATACAGCGGGTGAAAGTCAGTCGGACCCTTTTACGATGAAAGGGGAAATGGGATAGCCGAGGACACATGGCCCCCTCGGTCACAAGATGAGCGGCGCACAACACTGCTCCTCTAATACTCACCAATTAAGCAGAGGTTGTTTTGCACGATGATGAAACATTATCGCAGGGAACAATTCATGACTCAAAGCATTCCAAGGCCATATGAGCCTGCGGCTGGAGAACTTAAGTCCTAATCCTTCAAATGTGCGCAATATTGTCAGCTATATATAGGCCAGTTCTCTTTTCTAACCGACCCTCCGCCGTCTCTGCTTCAAGTCTTCAAAGTCACTGGGGCTTTGTCTTTCAGAAAGTAGGCAGCATTTCACTTATTGATTACTTCTGTTTATTAGTTGTCTATTGTTATTGTGTAATCAAGCATGAGGGAGGGCAGCTTGTCAAGGATTTATGAGCTACCCCTTCAGTTCACCATATTTAGTATGTTAAAGCACATTTTGGGCTTATTTTCCAGAGAAAATGATTCAATTATTAATGTGGGTAAAGTTATTTCAACAACACCAGAATACACTGTAGTTGTACAAACGGCTGTTTTGCTGATTTTATTTTGCAAGGCTGTAAACAGCGAAGTTCTATGAGAAAAAATATGATCAAATTTTACATGCATCGGTAGTACCCACATTCAGCTCCTTATTTTGCTCCTCATCAGATGTCTTTGTTGTGTCTATGCTGATCTATCGCACACAAACCCCTTTAGATCTCAGCGCTGTGTGATCCCGCACCAAATGTGAGAAATACCGAACGGTTGCCCTCAGATATTTTCAGAGAATTACTGCCACACTTCCCCTTTTCCCTTTCAATAATACGAGGCAGTATTGTATGGGGCTTGTCGGAGGTGGGGGTGGGGCAGAGGGGGGTTCTCCGCACTCTTAAGCTGCCTGAGCGCAGCCCTCCCAGCACTGCTAATAAATTATTAACTCCTGCTGACAAATACTGTTATGGAGCCTGCCGCAGATCTGTTGCATTCTTTAACAAGATTGCTGTAGACACATGTTACAGGAGGATGGAGTCTCTCCCTCTCTCCTTTTCTCTCTCTCTCTCTCTCTCTCTATCCCCTTCTCTCGCTCACGCCTCAGCAGTTTGACTGATGGCTGGAGACCAAAGTAAAAGTGCCTGAGAGACTGAATATTTTAGTGGTAAAATAATACCACTTGATTTACTGTGTAATACAAAAGCAGTGCTTTGTTTCATTCTCACACTCCATTGAGGACGAGGTGCTTGTTGCTCCCGAGGCTTGAGCTTTTTGGGTGCATGAATAAAAAATACATCAGAATCTACAGTACGAGCCCGACCCGCTCCCACCTCGCACACACACACACGCACGCCTCCCCCTTACAACCCCACTACTGCCCCCTCTACATGCATGCTCTGAACTTTGCTCTGACTTTTGATTTTCAATTAACAGTACCCAATTTTGAGATCACTTTCTATTTGATATAATTACAGGAAACAATTTAATGGCTGATTAAAATTGAGGGCTGAGTCCCACTAAAGACACAGCTGACAACACATCGAGGCACAGAGGCTAAAAGACAGAAGGAGAGACAGGCAGACAGACAGGCAGACAGGCACAGGTCTCACTCTCCTGCCTTTGCCATCTACCTGACTGACTGGTTCTGTTTGTACAGCTGCTGAGACACATGAGATTAACTTAGGCTACCATTGTTTAGGTCCCCCTTCACTACCCAGGTTGATCTGCGACTATGTGCCAGTGTGTGTGTGTGTGAGTGAATGAGAGTTAAAGAGAGCGTGGTAATGCATAGTGGCTGTGTTTTATTTGGATATAGCAATGCAAGTTTTTGAATGATAATTCAATACAGAATTATGTCCAATCTGCTTCAGCATTAATTCCCTCGAGTCTGCTTACTGCTTTGAAGATTAAAACGAAACATGGTGACTAGGGATTTACCGATACCAGATATCAGGTCGATACTGACTCAAATAGCTGGATCGCATATCGGCGACAATGGCGCCGATTTATTCATTTCAATTCTATGTTTATATACTATATACATTACTGTAATTTTGATTCCTGTTTAAGTTTTGACCAATTTGTTACTGCATTAAAAAGGTTTACAATTGAATTGATTTTTACCAAGTTGCTGGTGTACGATTTATTATTTTAATGATAAATAACGATTCACTAAATTTATATGTATATATTTTTTGTTACATTTTGTTTTACAAAGTTAGGAAAGCAATGTTTAAGTCAAGCCTGATGTTGCCTTACACATAAAGGAATTATCCCAGTCACTTCCACACAGTGAGGCCTACAGTTTGTTAATTAAACACTGGTATCGGATCGGTACTCGGTATCAGCCAATACGCAAAGCCCAGGTATCACTATCGGGACTGAAAAAGTTGAATCGGTGCATCCCTAAAGCCTTTCATTTCTAATTAGAATAAATGTCCAGAAGATATGAGGTCTGAGACTTAAAACATTTCTGCTATTTATTATGGAATTGCAACTGTACTTTAACTGTCTTTTATTATTGAGTCTCTCACTATTGGATTTGATTTGATTTTATATTTCATATTTTTAATTTTTTTTTTGTATTTTCCTTCATATTTTCCATAATTTAAAAGTCACTTCATGCCTTTGTAAAGCACTTTGAATTGCCTTTGTTTTTGAGAGGTGCTACACAAATAATCCTGCCTAGAATATCTGCAGACAATATCAATTCAGCAGCGTGTGTACACGGACAATACACCTCATTTGACAGACTTCCTTGTGTACAAACCAAGAACTATTAGACCCAAAGACCTTGCTCATAAACGCCCCTTTCAAATGGAACATATCTTTCCCGATCTCTCAGTGCCTGACTCTCAGCAGAAATCGCAAGGACACCATCGCACCACAGCACTGCCTCAACCTTGAGAGTTCCCCCTCTCTCAAACCCCCCAGGCAAACTGAGGGTGGAACTAAAGTGCTGTCACACTGACCCCTGTGGATAGAGCAGGAGAACGGGGCAGATGGTGATCAGTGATCAAATGTAGTACAAGAAGGACCCTGAGCATTTTGTCACATACAAACATACCTTCACAACCCCAATTTGCCTTTCTTCTTCCTCTCACACACACACACACACACTCATCCTCTAGAGAAGATTGAGCCCTAAGTAGTCACATCCTAGTTGTAATGGTCAACGTCCTGTAGTTGAGAAAAATAAGCAGAACAACAGCTCAGGGAAAAGCGGATTAGGAGTTAAATATGCTCCAGCTCCTTCTCTCCACTTCACATCAGTAGGAAGGCCATATTATCCCCTTTTTAATTTAATACCAAATGCATAATTAGATTTGCTTGGCACAGTGTTTAATTTCATTCATTGTAGCACACAGCATGAGTGCGGCCTCATTAATTCTGAGAAAAGGCGGAATTGGTTGTATAAATTCTGCACCAAAAC
The DNA here is from genome assembly GCA_916700685.1 of Adelosebastes latens. Taxonomy (NCBI): domain Eukaryota; kingdom Metazoa; phylum Chordata; class Actinopteri; order Perciformes; family Sebastidae; genus Adelosebastes; species Adelosebastes latens. The sequence goes on along the minus strand of CAKAKR010057759.1, from coordinate 7,630 downwards.
GAGTTGGGTTGTAAAAAGGGAAAAAAAAAAAGAAAATAAATTAGAATTAACATGCGTTTCCTTTTGCACCTGATATGTCAAGTACAATCTTCACTGTAATATTCATGAAAGCATATGACAGATTTGTGAATTTAGTCCTCCACTGTTAGCTTTTGATTTTTTAAGCTGCTTAAGTAGGATTTGTTGGCCTGAGGGAACACTGTCACACCAAAATGTTAATAATTTCCTAATTTGACGAGTGGAAACAAAAAGAGACAAGGCTGGTTTTTGTGTGTATTTGATTGCGTCGGCATGAAATCAGCTCGCACAGAGAAAATGATAAGATGGTTGAAGGACAAAATCAAATTAATGTAGAAATAAATAAAGAATGTTATCACAGGAAAAAAAAGCAACCTTGTTTTACATCTCTGTGTACCGGGACTTAACTTATTTGTGAGGAGGTTTTTTACCTTTTATCTAGATGGCAGTCCCACTGCCTGGCTGACCTACTGCCTGAGTAACTGTCTTGGGGTTTGGGCCAAGACCCAAGCAGGCACAGTTCCAGCCCTAGATCAAGCCATCCATCTGCATTAAACAAAGGATTAGGGACCCTACTGCCTGTTCCAAACTCCACAGGCCAGAGCAGCTACAGGCAACAGTTCAATCCATGCAGCATTATCAGCTCAGGTGCACCACGTATAATCCACAGCCATGTACAATCACTTGAACGTAACCGCCAGTCGTCCATGAAATACTCGAGCTTTCCTTTTCATGTATTGTTGATGATCCTTGTATGATATCATTTCTTTTTCTTGACTCTTTTCTCCTTTTTCCTGCTCCACAGCAGAGTCATGTCTTCCAAGCAAGCCACGTCTCCTTTCGCCTCCGTGGTCGATGGGGACGATGCCATGAGTCAGGAGCACTTGTCTTGGGAGAAAGAGGAGAGCGCCGAGGCCCACGGCACGCCACAGCTGCCCCTGCACAGCCTGCTCCATGGAAAAGCCCATCCAGATGAAATGCAGCCGCTCAGCAGCGTGCCGCCAGAGAGCGATTGGGACAGCCTGGTGTCAGCCCAGCAGCGCATGGTGAGACATGTCAATATATTACATACATACATACATACATACATACATACATAAACCTTTTTCATTCTAATTTGATGCCTCTGTGGTAAGAATGGAATAAAAGGAAACAGAATAGGTGTGGGGAGAAGCATAAATGATGAAGTAAAAGTTTATTTTTAAAGAAAACCTAGTAAAGCAGCAAACCTGTGTGCACTACTGTCTTACTGTCCTCCATTGGGTATTCAACATTAGTGCTGGGACGATTCACCTATCTCCCGATTCGATACTATCACGATACTTGGGTGCCGATTCAATATGTATTGCGATTTTACAAGTATTGCAATTCGATTTATTGAGATGTTTGGTAACTTTTTTAATAGTATGCGATTTTACAAGTATTGCACTTCGATTTATTGAGATGTTTGGTAAGTAAAAATGTTTGATTTTCAGCAGTTATGTAGTGAGAGATGTCCTGAAGTCAAACATATCACTCATTGTCAGGCATTATTCATAATTTTTTTTCCAGCAATTCAAAAATCAAAGAATAAAGACATTTTCCTCACACATTAGTGGTATTTTCTTTTTAATTTATAAGGAAATCAATCAATCTTATTTCCATATATGTATTTTGTATATACAGGTCCCTTTGTTAACACCTTATTTTGAAAACCAGACGTAGTCACACGTATACTTCCGCTAACTTCGCCAAGTCCGTCGCTAGCTTTCCCGTCAGCTCCGTTCTCTTTATACATCCATGATCAGCTCCATCGGGGCCGTTTGAATGTATTTAACATAAATGTCAGTATATGGGTGCTCTATAGTTGAAGCGTCGGCTGATTTGACCACGGAGATGCGAGTGACGGCTGGCTTGACCGCACGTCACCATAATACAATAACGTTAGCTGTCCATGACAGAGTTAGCATGCAGCTTTAGCCATGATGTTTTTCTGGCAATGTGTGAAACCCAAAGTGTTTCCATACTTTACTGTATGTGTAGTGTTTACTACTTTGGATTTAACATGTGAGGGTGCAGGTCGTATCCATGTGGAACCTCCGCCGTTTTCTACTTTGACTTGTACTACTGCGGCCGACTGCGGTTTGGTATGGTGACCGATATGGAACGGATATGACGTAGCGTTACTCAGACTACAATAATAAAAGTGATAACTTCCATCTACCACCGCATAGACTCAAATGAAGCAAATATATCGATTCTGGAGTTAAAAAATAAATTTTCAAATCGTAAAAAAAGAAATCGCGATACATAAGTGAATCGATTTTTTATTTTTTTTCCCCCATGCCTATTCAACTTCCTGGCTCAGCAGTCTCCTATTGTTCCTGGCTTGTGTAAAGAAGCTCAGCTGATATTCTATCCCTATAGCTCCATCCCCATGGTTCCCTAATGCTCTGAAACCTCTGGGATAGTGGGCTCTAAACCATCAGCTATTATTAGGTTAAACAAATGACCTCTAACTCTCCCTTTAATAACGTGAATGGCTCATAAAATTGCATCATGACCGATGGAAGGCCACGATGCATTCTTCCATCCATCCATTAATTGTAACCGCTTATCCTATTCAGGGTCGCGACGATGCATTCTTGTTGCTATTAAAGAAACATGTCTTGTCCTCGGTGCACGCGTGTTGTTTTTCTCGCTGTGTATAAGCCACATCTGCAGCCAGACCCCAGACGCTGTACATTCTAAGTGCGGAGCTGCTTTGATGTGAGCGGAGCGAAGAAGAGCACAGGCACTTGTGGGCTATAGACACGGGAGGCAGGTGGTTGTCTGTGACAGACGGGTCTGTGGTAAAGAGACCCTGAGGGCCCCTGAAGTAGCTCTGCAGTTGGCCACTGAGACCCTCAACACCTCAGCATTGCAGCATGTGACAAACACACACAAACAGACACATGAATAGCCTCTGTAGCCGCCTGCTCCTCGCGATGCTGACAGTGTAGGGAATTGACAGGCAAAGGATTGCTCAGGTGTTGTCTTCATCTGTGGCACATTACGGGATGTCAGTAACAGGATTTTAGCAAGTTTTATGACACAAACAAACACAAAGGAGAAGTTTATAAATACCTATAACAAATATCTAATTGATCAATTATAAAATCTATAATACTACTACTAATGAATATTTGTATAGCACCTCTGTAAAATAGTGTTAACTAGGGGTGGGAATCACCAGAGGCCCCATGATACGATATTATCACGATATTTAAGTCACAATACGATCTTATCGCGATTTTAAACAATTTGCGATATGCTGAGTATTGCGATAAGTATAAGTATTGCGTTTCATGACCTTTTATCAACTGCAAATTATGCAGTTTGTCAACATCTGTTTTATCTAATAAGATACAGTTTGCACTCCGTTCATCTAAGAGTTTTGATTCACATATCTTGAGGTCAGAGGTCAAGGGACCCCTTTTAAAATTGGCTGTGCCAGTTTTACCTCGGCAAAATTTTGTGTAACTTTGCAGCATTATTTAGCATTCTTTCCGACAAGCTAACATGACAATCGATTTCTTAAGTTTTCTAGTTTCATATGATACCAGTATCTTCGGGCCGTCAGATTGTTAAGAGGTTAATAGTTTATATGCTAAAAGATTGATAACTTACGTCAGTGTATCGATACAATATTGACACGCAAAGTATCGTGATACTATGCTGTATCAACTTTTCCCCCACCCCTAGTGTTTACAAAGTGTTTACAAAAATGGCAACAAAATGAAAGTGAAGTCATATCAGTCCTAAATGATGGAAAAAAAACTGATTAAACAAGAAAAAACAAACAAACGAAAATCTTGATTCATTCTCACTTCACTCAGAGTAAGTGTGAGAAAGGACGCAGAAAGAGAGGAAGGGTAAAATGGAGGACGAGATGGAGAGAAGAAAAGGGAAAGGCATAAGGCGAAAGGAATGAGAGTGTTGCCTTTGCTGATTACCTGACTCCACTGCTGTGCCATGCGTCTGTGTGGGCTGTGCCCTGAACCTGCGCCAGCTGATTAACCCAGCACTGCTCCACTCCCCTCAAGCACTCTCCACTGTCTCTGCCACACTGCATAATCATCCAACACGGGGCTGGGAGGTGCAGAGTAGGCCGGTAGGTCGTGCCACCCTGGCGCTTGGTACCAGACCACCCTACAGCACCGCTGCAACTCTGCCTGAAGCTCGACATGCAACGCGGGGATGGGAAATTGGCCCGGACAGCATTCCTGCCGGGTTTACCGCGTTCCTGACTTTTTTTTATTTAGGATTGTCAGTGGCTCCAGACATGGTTCTATCATGTATTACACTCTGTTATCACACTGCTCTTGATTAAAGCTCACTTTTCCATGATAGGCGTGCAGGTACAGGTTGGATCCAGATTATTCCCTTCACTATGAGGCCCAAAGTTTAAATCAGAGCTAACTGTTCCCCCGTTAAAGGCTGCAAACTCCTGGCTGCTTAGCCACCTTCTGCTTTCTCAGACTCCACAAACCATAATTAACACCACCTCCTGTCAGACGCAACCCTCAGCCACGGTCTGTGTGCTGACTATACACTCCCATGTGTAGAGTATTCTCTCCCTCTCCCCCTCGCCTCCCTCAAGCTCTCTCCCATTCTTCTCCCCGTTTCCTTCATGTCTCTGTTTGTGCACAGGGAGCACTCAGCCAGTCAGCCAGAGACAGGACCCTTAGTTAAATACTAAACCATACACAGGTGGGACTGAAAAACAACAACAGCTCGAGACAGGACACAGATTTACGATGGCTCAAGGCACTCAGCTGAGAATAGGTCTCCACTAGAAAATGAACAAATTACACAGCAGTCACCCGAACACAAATGCACACTCAAAAGCAATTTGAGAAATTACAGTTGGGAGGTTTCTCTGTGTAGTCTCTGCAGATGAAAAGTAAAGAGCACATTATGGATATGCCCTATGAAAGTGTACCTCGTCATTACATCTCAGTTTTTCACTTGTCATATCTCATTTAGCAGCAACGCCGTCTCTGTTGAAGACACAGAAGCCGCTGTGTGAAAGCCAGAGAGGAGCTATTTGATATGGCCAAATCGGCCCACGAGCTGCAAAAATCTAGCAATCACTGCATTTGAATGAAAAGCCGTCAAGAAGCTCAATGGAGCCTTGACAGAACGCAGAGACACACTCATCATTTAATACAAATCCCGTCCCTTGTTGCCACCCCTCCCAACTTTTGTTTGCCTTACAGGAATCTGACAGCAATAAAGTATGTTCCCTGTACTCCTTCCGGAACAATTCCACTTCCCCACACAAGCCGGAGGAGGGGGCCCGGGAGCGAAGCGACCTGCTGAGCGGATCAGCGTTTGGAACTCCGGAGCGCCGCAAAGGAAGCCTGGCAGACGTAGTGGACACGCTGAAGCAGAAGAAACTGGAGGAGATGACAAAGACAGAGCAAGACGGTATGACTCCCTGTGTGTGTATGTCTGGGCGTTTTTCCTCCTAAGTGCGCCTGATCTTCCCAAATTTCCCCCCCTTTCTCTCTCATAATTTTCTAGCTTCCTGACTGTCCGCCTCTTTTCCTCTTGTATCTCTCCGTCTCATACACTCATGCGGGCACACACAAGCTGGGAATACTGACGTTACAGTGTTTCCAGTTTGTTCTGAACCTCTTCCAACATGACAAAGACTGCGTGGCACAGCACCTCAGCACAAGTGTGGTCTTCTTCCGTGCCAAGGCAAACTCTTTGACTATAAAACTCATAGTGCTGACCTGATGCCAGGAACATTACCTCTTTTTTATTTTGCTACACAGAACACTTTTCACTCAGCGCAGTTATTCATCAAAGTTTGCTTCTCACAAACAACCCTTCTTGCATCCTATTCAACACACCATGAATATGAAAAAAAATTCTTTTCTGTGATAGGACTGTTAGGTCGATGCCGTATTTGCACCCCGTTTCACCCTGCTCAGCTCTCCCTCCCACAGCCTGCAGTCTATCAAGAGTATGGCGGAAAACAAATATTTGAAAGAGCTGCTGAAACACATCCCCCTTCTTAATTAGGGCTGTAGTAATATAACTACATCCAATCAAATGTGAAACCCCCTTGGGAATGCATGTGTCTCATTTAGTGTCTGGGGAGCTCTTAGCTTAAGCACTTCATCAGACGAATAAATTAGACCTCTGTTAGCCTAAAAATAATTTGCCACTTCTTTTTTAAGTGTTCGTTTGGTGATCTTTGTATCAGAGCATCACAGGCCTCTCACTGGGTAATCATTCAGCCACGTCCTGATATGCGGAGTGACGTCATTTAGGTAATAACAGACAGAACAATCAGTCCTTATTTACCTGAACACCTATGATTTCGAGATCATTTAGAAAACTGAAAAGTTTGGATTATTGAAATGGATCTAAATGACCAACAAATGACAAGAGGAACAAAACATGCTGGTGCACATAAGCATGCAAGGATACTGTAATCTATACCTTTTATATTATCTAATAACGACCACTGATATTGCCAATTTAGCAACAAATATAATAAAGCAAAATCCAAAGGTAAAAGCCCCTTGTGTATGTCACAATTAATACTCATAATACAGCAGATACATTGGCCTCTGTTTTCATGTTTTCCCCGTGTTCATGGAGGTTTCTTCATCGAGTTCATCGAGTTTTCTGTCACACCCAACAGACATGAATATTAGGAATATGCAGTATTCTTGCTACTGGTCTTAGATCTGGAGCTGATCCCGGAGAAAGCACAAGAATGTCGCCCCACAGCACCTTACAGGACAAATTCTGTCTGTTATACATCTTTGTTTTCCCCTAAGCTAAACCTATATTTCTTATGTGTATTGTTTTTGGCTGTTTCAGAGTTGATTTTCAGGGCAAGATTGTCAGCGCTCTCGGTAGCGACGGCAGGCGTTATGGTAATGAGCCCCAGCTGGTGAAGGCTGGTTGTTGCAGTAATTTAAATGGTCAAGTGCAGCTTGTAATCCAGGGCCGTATGTTAACGCAGGGAGGAGAGGGTGCTTTAGAGTGCCATACAGCTGTTTTAATCTCCTGTTAATAATAGAAACTTGGTCTGCCTCATGCGCCGTGTATCATCGCCACCTAAATAAACTCCCTTGTTGAAGGAAATTAGTTTCTGAGCGGGGAACACAGCAGAAGACAAGAGCCTCACAAAGTTCAGTATGCTGTCCCCAAGCTGCAGGAACTGAGAGATACTCTGTTCTTGAGAGCACTTGAGGAAGCTTCAGCGGTGATGATCAGTGATTACTGTAAAATGGAGGGAGAGGGACTCTTAGAAAACGCCAAAGGAAAACCTCACAGAAACCGTGGAGAAATCATAATCGTGTGTCTTTGTTTATGCAGAGAGACACTGTTGTAAATTGAAAAGGGCAGGATTAACCGATTAAAGAACCAAAGAAGCCATTTGTTGTCTTAATGATGCTGCTAATGTGGCGCAAGCAACAGATGAGCTAAATATATCGCTTATCTAAGCATGACAACTGTTGTGTCTAATTCTGCTGCTTCGGTGCCTGCCTGGTCGGGTTCACGAGGTCCTCGGAGACTCTTTACCATCTGCTACCATTCTTCTCTGGGCTTCCTTGTCTGGTCA
>CAKAKR010057758.1:0-51376 GCA_916700685.1 Adelosebastes latens | reverse complement strand
AAGAGACTGTTAAAAGTGAATATAGTGCAGAAGAGACTGTTAGAAGTGACTATAGTGCAGAAGAGACTGTTAAAAGTGAATATAGTGCAGAAGAGACTGTTAATAGTGAATATAGTGCAGAAGAGACTATTAAAAGTGAATATAGTGCAGAAGAGACTGTTAAAAGTGAATATAGTGCAGAAGAGACTGTTAAAAGTGAATATAGTGCAGAAGAGACTGTTAAAAGTGAATATAGTGCAGAAGAGACTGTTAAAAGTGAATATAGTGCAGAAGAGACTGTTAAAAGTGAGTATAGTGCAGAAGAGACTGTTAAAAGTGAGTATAGTGCAGAAGAGACTGTTAGAAGTGAATATAGTGCAGGGTAACTCCAGTAGCTTAGTCTATGAAAGTGCACTGTGTGCATTATTATCTGTCCTGCAGACCGTCCTCCTTTAAAATATATATAATTTTGTAGTAATTATAATCTGTAGAAGATATGGTATTACTTCTAAAAACCAGATATCACTTACACAAACTCATGTGTTGACATCTGTACAGGCTTTTACAACATGGTTATTTAGTCATATGACACAGATCACATGACTCACAAATAAACCCCGCCCCTCGTCTCTGATTGGAGGACACTCTTCCACGCCGCCCTGTGATTGGTCGAGAGAGGATGTCAGTAACTTCCTGCTTGGGTTAGTTAGCTAATAAGTGTTTTGGTGCAGTAGGTTGCAGAGTCATGTGGTTTTGTTTGACTTCAGTCTGACTGCTTTATCTCTTGTATTTCTGATCTCACAGTAGAAACGATGCGTTTGTTCATCGCAGCTGTTCTTCTGTGGGCTGTCATAGGTAAGGGACAATATTTATATATTTATATTCCAGTTAGCTACAGTAGCTACATGCTATGACATATTATAGTGTTATTACAAAGTCTTTTCATGATAGCTATCGTTCAGGTTTCTAAATAAAATACTTATATAGAGATATAGGTAATTTACAGCAGTGGTAAATACATGTATGAATTCCAATACTATGGAAAGTAGGACTGCTTCTGTGTCAGATACTAGTTGGTGTTGATGAATGCAGAGAATGACATACTGTACCAAACTTCATGCAAAAATCTGTCAATTTAGAGTTGACTTGTTACCTGCATGTATCCTAACATATGGCTTATGATGCTGGACGAAATCATACAGTCTGCACTTTAATTCGGCATACATCCAACACACCTTGCTACACTTAATTGACTAAACTATAAGTATTTGTCATAAGCCCTTCTGTTGCATTGTTATTCCTTCAGTGCCCACCTGGCCCCTAGGTCAGGGGTCAGGGGTCAGCAACCTTTACTATCAAAAGAGCCATTTTAGGCCAACAAATATTATAAACAAAAAAATCCGTCTGGAGCTGCAAAACATTATACAGCTTATACAGCTTACACACAGTTTATAGTCTAAGTATATAGTATATAAGTCTAATGCAAAGTGCAAATGTACTACGGAGTATTAGGGCCACATTGAGGGGAAAAAAAATCAGAGATTTCCAGAATAAAGTAGTAACATTACGAGAAAAAAGTAGTAACATTACGAGAATAAAGTCATAACATTACGAGAAAAAAGTCCTAATATTACGAGAATAAAGTCATAACATTACGAGAAAAAAGTCCTAATATTACGAGAATAAAGTCATAACATTACGAGAAAAAAGTCACAATATTACGAGAATAAAGTCATAACTTTACGAGAAAAAAAAGTCGTAATATTACGAGAATAAAATCCTAACTTTACGAGAAAAAAAGAAAATAACACGTAAAATTACTACTTTATAATATTATGAGTTTACTTTTTTTCTCGTAAACCTATGAGTTTATTCTCGTAATGTTACTACTTTTTTCTCGTAATATTACGACTTTATTCTCGTAATATTGCGACTTTTTTCTCGTAAAGTTATGACTTTATTTATACACCATAGACCTACAACAATAATAAATAAAAATGGAAATGTAAACACAAAACAGTTATTCATTTCCATTTTAAAAAATCCACGGGGAGCCACTGGAAAGGAGCTAAAGAGCCGCTTGTGGCTCCGGAGCCGCAGGTTGCAGACCCCTGCCCTAGGTGGAACTCATTTATTACCACATTTTGTAGCAGATATTTGCTTTGACTCTAAGTGATAAGGACAAAATGTTAGAGCAAAATGTCCAAGGACAGCTATTGATATTCCCAGTCACATTTCTTCTGTTTGTCCGAATGATAAGTAAATGGATAAGGTCAGTTACAAAAATGTAGTTTCTGTGAAGCACCTTTCAACACTTGTTATGCTCGTTTTCAGCTACAGAGGGAAAAGCAGTCCCTTCCCCTCCAAATTTTGGGAACAGCTATCATGTCAAAGGTAAGGAGTACATCAGATTACACATTAATGCCTCTTTTTCCTCCGAATTTAGCCTAATTACATGTCTGTTTCACATTTGTATTGCAGGAGTGATCTCTCTGCCCTACGCTGAGATCAAGGAGCCATTTGAGGCCTGGTTAGATCTAGCGGCAAAGTCCAGCCGAATAGACTACTACCATGGTAAGACCTCCTGACTTGTGACTCTTTCTCATAAACTTGACTCTGTATATTCCCTTCTTGGCTGGATCAGTGATGTGAAACTGAGAACCTGTTGTGTCAGACCAGTGTGACCAGAGCAGAACAGAACATAACAGTACATAAACAAAGAAGTGAAAAAGGATGAATAAGCACCGTGGGGGAACTTATTCTGTTGACTCGTGTTACATACTCATATGACCCGAACCTTTTATTTTCTGTCTCGTTTAAGCTTATTTTGTAAGTTGTGTATTTTGTATCCTTACCACCCTGAGAAGGTAAAATGTCAGATTTAAAATTTCTCAGTTATAAGTGGTAGTTATAATCACAAGTTGATAAGGAACTTATGAATGATTTTTTGTAAATTTCTGGGTGCTTTAAGCATTGTGACCGTATTTATCATAACAATTCACCGAAACAAAGCAAATACTTATTATCAAAATTGTAACATCTTCACCAGAGGTGGCTAGAATAGCCAAAATATTTCACTGATGTACTGACCTCCGACCAGCGTTCACAACCAGAGCTAGCTGTGGTCTGTTGCATGAATTCCTAGCTCTGTTTTAAAATGATTTTACCCGCAGAAATGTCCCAGGATCAGCAGACCACCAGCCTCTGTTACCTTTTAGAAAAGCATTAACTGAATATACACTGAATGTAATAAATGTATGATAGTTTATAATGCAAAAAATGTGGACAATTGAACATCGATTTTTAGTTCTGTGCAGGGCTGCCCCCTCTTATTAGATTAGGCTTCTAATCGGTCATTTTGGTCTTAGTCGACTAAGATTACTTTAGTCGTTTTTTATGCTTTTTTCATGCTGAATGACTTATTTCCAAGAAACTTCTGAGCACATCTCTGGTATTCACCAGATTTAAAGTGGTGCTTTTGTGTGATTATTTGAGCAGAAACTGAGTTTCACAGATCTGTCGATTATCAACTAATCGATTAGTCGACAAAATCGTATGAGTGTTAGTCGACTAAAAATGTCTTTCGTCGAGGACGGCCCTAGTTCTGTAACATTTTAATGAAATAAACACACACACTTCCCAGTTGGGGATTATTTATAGAATGAATTAATGGGGCAGCTGAAGTGTGTCCTATGCACCATACATTAAATAGGAAGGGTGGCACTGTGTAAGGGTTAAACAAATATTAGGTATCTTACAAAATAAAGCTGTTACTGTAAGTACAGCAATGTATGGCACACTGAGATTAAAGGAGCTAATAATGCCTAACTTCTCACATTGATCTTCAACAGGCCAGGTGTCAACCTACCAGCTGGCGGCGGAGCAGCAGTGGGGCGTTGCCTATAAAATCACTCCTGAGACGACGGAGACGGAGCTGAATGTGATGAAGTGTTTCCTGGCCAACGGAACAAAGGAGGAAGCGGTCACAACGCAGGCGTCGCTGCCTGATGTTCAGGGTTTCCAGGTATGTGAAAACACACTGTGCAGTATTTGAACACCAAAACACTTATTAGATTGTTTTGTGTAACATTAGTTTTATCACTATAAACAAGCCTGAAGAATGTTGCTGACCTTAGCAGAAAAATAATGTGTTTTTTGAACATTAAAGCATATAAACATGTTCTAGTAGAAACCCAAAATATAAGTATGCATCTGAAAATGAGCATAAAATGTCCTCTTTAATCTCTCTCATAGTTCCTGAGGATGGAGTACTATGGAGGTTCCCTGTGTGAGGTTTGGCAGAATGTGACCACTGTGGGTTACAAGAAGAACACGTACACACTGTGGGTGTCCCATTCAGAGAGCGGTGCAGATGCCAAGGATGAGCCTGCCATTCCCCTCCATTATGAGATGATGGGATACAACACGCTGCTGGGGTCACATTATGACAAATACTTGGTGGACTACAAAGAGTTCAGCACTCACGTGGACCCCAAAGTCTTCTCGCTGCCTGAAGGTTTGTGCTCTGCTGTAGGTGCATGCATCAAAATGTTTTAGAAAGGTTTGAAGGGGAAAAAAAGCACTTTCTCTGTTTTAATTTCCCCCCTACAGGGATGAGCTGTGGGGGATTTCCTGGTCCAGGAGTGGAGCACCACATGTTGGCCAATCCAATGAAAGATCTCATCCACACCTCAGCATCGGACCACTCGCAGCGCATGTTCAACCATTTCAAGGATAAGTTCCAGCGTCAGTACAGCGATGAAAGAGAACATGAGAAAAGGGGGCACGCTTTTGTTCATAACCTTCGGTGAGAGGAACATTAAATACTGATGAGTCGTGTCACTGCAGCATCACAAATATGATCTTTTCTTAAAGGACACAGGCGTGCTTTATGGATTGATATATCTGAGGACTGTTTTCTTGTTACTGTAGGTATGTCCACTCAAAGAACAGAGCAGGGCTGCCCTTCTCTCTGGCTCTGAACTCTCTGTCAGATCGCACCATGTCGGAGCTGGCCACCATGAGGGGAAGGAAACGAGGAAAGACCCCAAACAGAGGGCTCCCCTTCCCCTCAAAGATTTACGAGGGGGTGGAAGTGCCTGAGTCATTTGACTGGAGGCTTTACGGTACGTATATACAATCTAAAATGTTAAACAAAGATGCATCTTCCTGAAAGGACATCCTAGTTTTTACCTGAACTGTGCTCTTGCAGGTGCTGTGACCCCAGTAAAGGACCAGGCCATCTGTGGCTCCTGCTGGAGCTTTGCCACCACTGGAGCAGTAGAGGGCGCTCTCTTCCTAAAGGTGAAAAGTATTTTTTAAAAAAGCAGCTTGCACCACAGTCACTGGCCACATTCCAGTGTTTTCAACTGAAGGTGCTACTTCCTTATGCTGTTTGAAGCCACAGATGTTCTGCATGGCGGTTCATCTGGTCATGTTTTGGTAGATTTGCATTGCAGCTACAATTAGTGTTAATCTATTATTGGCATCTTTCTAAATATTCAAGAACTCTAGGGGGAGTGGGTTATTTAGGCAGAAAAATACAGCACATTAAATAGAAACAATATAATATTAATGCATGAATGAAAAATAAGGGGAGACTTGAGGTCAACTGAGGTACATTCTTGTGACAGTTTTCAAAAGACGTCAGTAGAACAACACAAGAAGGAAAGTAAACTATACCAATTAAATATTAAAAGTTAAAAATGGCCACTATGAAATAGGAAATTATGAGTATTGTAGAACAGTGGTTCCCAAGGATTTGTTTGTTCTGAGGTTGTCAAAATTAGATTTGTGCATTTATAACTAAATTCATAATAACACACTTACTTATCACTTAAGTCTGTACATAAAAGTTTTTAAAAAGATATATGTTTTTTGCTACTTCGTAGGCCATAGCGCTCTGTGTGTCCGTCCGTCCGTTCGCATGTCACACTTTTGTTTACGGAGCAGAACTCGGAAACTATTTAACTTAGGAACTTCAAATTTGGGCACCCTGGACTTGAGGAAGGTTAGCTAATAACAAGCTACATTGTGCTCAATAGACTAATTCCATTAGTTCCTAAAGGGCAAAACCTTTGGCCCTGCTTTAGCAGGGGTCAAGCGGTGAGCAGGGGTATGTGAGCAATGCTCACTTTTGCCTTGTTTGAGTTGCAGCTCTTTTGTCTCCATTGAGCTTCTCTGTGAGTGAAAACAAGTCCTCCCCTTCAGAGGAGGAGCGGCTCCTCAACACCATTCATTGTGCCACTTTCACTCACGTTAGACAGACTTTACAGTGTGTGAGCGGAGAAATAAAACGTGTCAGCCTTGGCTGGCCTCCATCCGGTGGAAGGAAAAGCTCAAAGGCATTCCTTTTCCCGTGTTGCCAAGCAACGCGACCCAAACATTGGATGGTTTATTATCTGATGGCGTGAATTATTGAAGTGACCAAATTCTTTGACTCTCTCACTGAGACACTCTTGATTTTGTCTCTTTCCTTGAGCCAGTAGCTGTTTAATAGATGATAATGGAGATTCTAAGGAGGTAGTTGACCCACTGCAGGGAAGAATTTAAAACACATTTGGGAAAGATATGTTTTTAAATTTAGAAGGGCCTTACAGAGTCATTAAGACGTGTGCTTCTGGGCAGAGGGTAATGTGTTGGTAAAGCGTTATTTAATGGGGAAAAAAGGAGAGTTATTATGAACTGATGAAAGCAAGTTTATAATTGCTTTTGAGGTGCTTACGTACATTAATTGGTTACATTTTTAACTAATCTTTTAGCCTTTAAAATGTTGACAATATCCAAGCACAACTTGCTAAAACAATTTCTTTAAAGCAATTTTTCTTTTCCTTTTTAATGAAAGGAAATGGAGAGAATCAAGCGACTCCTAACATTTAATATTTAACCTTAGTTCTTTAGTTCTTTATTTGTGCATATGATAAAATAAAACAAAAGAGAAGAGATATACAATAACATAAATAAACGCGCACGTGGGTTATAAAAAAAACCCTGAGGGCTTGTAAAAGGAACCCACCTAACATTGAAATTAAAGACAGCTGTATTACAATTTTCAAACAGACAAAAATATTTTTAAAATATCTAAAAGAAAGAAAAGAATACTATTTCCAAACAAAAAATGCAACAGATAAAAAGACTGGAAAGATAAAAATAAGATGACTAAAGTGATTTGTCAGAATAATGAGACCACAGAGGGAGAAGATGTGTGAACTTCTCCGTGGATGAATACTTCACTAATTGTTTCAGTGTTTGCAAGTATAGTTGGATTGGGATAGGAGAAAGTACTGTGGTGAAGCCTCAGCAGTTCGTCTTTGTGCCTTTGCCAGCACGCAACGCAGCGCAGCAGCAGGAAGTGACCTGCAGGACGCGGCACCCCCGTCCCCACAGGCAGGTTCACAAACAGAGCCGCTCCTCAGGGGCCAATTTTACATTTACTTTCTCGTGATCTCACAGCGTCTGCCTAGCAACCTGCAGATAACAGCTGGTGTAGAAATGTTCATTATAAACTTCACTGTTCCAACCATCTATTTGTGCTTTTTGTTCTTGCAGGGCGGAGCAGGACAGGCTACTAATCCGTGTGCAGAGTGTGATCAAGTTTTGCTCTTGTGTTTCAGACGGGCTCCCTGCAGGTTCTGTCTCAGCAGATGCTGGTGGACTGTTCCTGGGGTTTCGGCAACAACGGCTGTGACGGCGGCGAGGAGTGGAGAGGATACGAGTGGATCATGAAACATGGAGGCATCGCCACAACAGAAACTTACGGAGCCTATATGGGAATGGTGAGATGATTCCAAGATTTGGAGCCTGTACTTGTCGAAGCAGAACAACCTGTAAATCAAGACTGAATAGCACTGCATTGAAACCCATTATAGTGCCATTTTGGTTGATAATGACCACTCTCTCACATGTGGTCCTCTACATTTGAAGGTGTTATTGAGAACATTCACCCACTAGATGTTGCATTCTCCCTCCCCCATTTCATTGCAATTACTTCACAACTAGTCGTTGCCAGGCGCTTACCGTCAATCTCAGCCATTTATCTTTTTTTCCACACTAAAGGCCTTTGCACACTAAGTCTGTATTTTGCGTCCAAAATTGTTGCACATTTAAAAATAAATCCAACCTCACATTGTGTCCATCACATTTACACACCGACACGTTTTTTCACATCCGTCAAAAGGCAAAAGAAGGTTGTTTGACCTCTCAGAGCCACCGTCCGTATAAATGTCATCATCCAATATGGCGTCTGATAAACATTCACTTCATCACCCAGCACAAAGCACTTTACGATAAAGAAATAAAAGAATACAGAGATTCAGAATTTAAAGGTAGATAGTGGCAGGTGATTGCAGAACAGCTTGGAAAGGACAAAGGATGTAGGAAAGATTAGACAGTAATGATTGTGCTCTAGGCAGCTAAACTATAACTTTTTGCTAATGTCAATCATTCATTAGCCCCATTTGGGACCAGCGCTATCCATTGCACCCACGTAGACCTTAACTGATGAACAAGAGATACCACGTGATACCAACGTTGTTTTACTGTTGGCTCACAAGCCTTGTTAGACGTGGGAAACAAAGGTCGGATATCTTCCACAGATATAAACAAAACATTAATTTTGGCCTCGCCAACATTTGTTAAATGATTAATTCACAATCATAAGAATGTTTTTCCTGAAAAGACTTCTATTTGGCACTTTTCTAAAAGCTCTGTGGATGTATTATTTTTTTTAAATATTCGTCTACTTAAAAATGAATAAGACCTTTAAGGTGAATGGTGCATTCTCCATTATTCTTTAAATATTTTTACTCAGATGGCATTTTGGAAGTCTTTCTCCTAGATTAACTTCAGGATAATTGCCAAAATAAATCATGAAAAGGAACCTTTGAGCTCGTTTGACGTCTGAACTGAGGCAGCAAAGCTCAGCTGGACATTTTTTAACAGACTACCAGAGATACAAGTTCCCGTGAAACATGATTCCATCTGTCTGCATCCAATGGAAAATATATTAAGGCGCCTTAAGAAATGTTCTTACCAGCACCATGTGCCTCTGTTGCCAGATACATATATGATGGTTTCCTGTCCTGCTGTATCAAATTTTCCGCCTCCCTCTCTGAACAGAATGGATTTTGCCACATGAACACATCCGAGCTCACTGCACACATCAAGAGCTACACCAACGTCACATCAGGAGACGCAGAAGCCCTTAAGCTGGCGCTCTTTAAAAACGGGCCGGCAGCCGTCAGTATCGATGCGTCACATCGATCGTTTGTGTTCTACAGCCACGGTGTCTACTATGAACCGGCTTGTGGTAAGTTTACCTCTCACTCACACTTTTTACAGCAACACACCGGTCTTTTTCGCTCTATAACTCGGCGTGCATCTCGTGTTTTTCAGGTAACACCACCGATGATTTGGACCATGCTGTGCTTGCTGTGGGATTTGGCACCCTGTCTGGGGAGCCATACTGGTTGGTGAAGAACTCATGGTCCACCTACTGGGGCAACGACGGCTACATCCTCATGTCTATGAAGGATAATAACTGTGGCGTCACCACTGATGCTACATATGTTACACTTGCCTAGATTTCCTCTAAATATATGTTAATGCCACTATGTGAGTGCCTGAGGATGAATGACACCTAATGTTGGATGCGTTGAGGTCTCGTTGTCACATCAAATTGAGCTTCTTGGTGAAAATAATGTGTTTAATGTTGCTGTTGAATGGTGACAGAGTGAATTAAGATGCTGCACAACTGCACACTTTTTGGTTTTGACAGGTTTATTGCTGGTGGCACAAAGCTACAGTGCCTTCTTTTCAGTTGTACAAAGTACATTTTGAGACATATTTCCACTTTTTGTTCTTGTGCTTTACAATTTGTTGCATTCAAATGCACTAGGATGGAATCAATGCAATAAAAGAAATGGAAAGTTTTCTATTTGCTGGCTTGAGTGACATTTCTGGTTGATCTAACATACTCACATGCCGTTGGGCAGCAGTAAGGAATGCTATCTAGATTCACGCAGTGGAAATCGATTTTATGCATTCAAAGCATAAAAAAGCATTCTGGCCTCAAATATCTTTGCTGTAGGAATGATAGACTTTGAAGAATCAAATTCCTTTTGCCTGAGTAACATTGCATATTACATGAGCAGTTTTTTCAACACATTCTCATCCCAGCTCGTCACATACCGCCACTTTGTCACGCCTCTTGGCGTCACTTTACTTTTGGCATCAAAACCACTATAGTTAGGTTTAGGAAAAAACAACATGGTTGGGCTTAAAACTGCTATGTTTGTACAGTGAAAATGACACTGAACGTTGTGAACACTGGAAACGAACGAACAGCTGATTGTAAAGTGACGCACAGGATGAACACCGGTTTCCTGGATGAAAGCCTTGTGTTTTTTGTGCCTATTCACCTCCCCTCCCGCCTACCCTTAGTGTGTCTTTTCAGTCTTTAAACTATGTCCCTCCCGAACGCCCTAAACGCGCTAAAGGGTGCCTTGTGAGTCGGTACCGAACGCCTGCGGTCGTGATAAAGCCTCGGTATTTAACGCCCTGGGAATGAGAACGGGCTATTTTTTTATGTATCACAGATTCACATACACAATAACAGCCTTTAAACACTAACAATAAAAGTTAAACATTTTTCACAGTTCCAAGTCATCATAGCGAATCATTTTACATCTGAGTATAATTCAACATAATAAAAAGACAACAAACAATGCTGAAATCAAATATCTCTTCACATGCTGATCAAGGTCACTCATCCCTTAGTATCCATGCAAAACCACAAATGAGCTATGTTAGTCTAACAAAAGGCTAGATTAGGCATAATAAGCTTAACTAGCGCATGCGATCTCACTTTTATTTCTCTTGGCTAGAGTATGAGAACATAGAAAACGAGGCAGGCACTTGTTCAATACAGTATTAAGATACAACAAACAGTTCACAGACATGATACAATATTGTGCAAAAATATTATATTAGTGTTTTTATTAAATGAAAAAATTGAATCAGTCCTGAAAAATAAGAAGTCCTGCTCAATGGGACTGTGTGTACTGCATTAGAGAGGAAGTGGCAGTCTGCTAAAATCTGATTCCTCAAATCAGCACAGGTTTAGAAATTTGAGCTGTGAGCTGATGCATGTAGATTTATAAATATATACAATACGGAATCTGTGTGTCTGCAAAGTCTCAAAGGACCAGTGTGTAACAATTAGGGGAATCTATTGGCAGGAATGGAATATATTATTAATAAGTATGTTTTCTTTAGTGTATAATCACCTGAAAATAAGAATTGTTGTGTTTTCGTTACCTTGGAATGACCCGTTTATATCTACATACGGAGCGGGTCCTCTTCACGGAGCCGGCCGCCATGTTTCTACAGCTCTGTCCCCAAACAACCAGCTATCGGCCAGTAGCTAGTAGTGCTAGTAGCACGACATAAACAGAATTTAATGTAGTTGCAGGTTATTTACTAACACGCAGGGTAAAAGCACAGAACACAACCTCTTATACATCCATGGTCTGTTGTCTATTATACATCTATTTTGGATCCTTGACATGATTGAGATTGCTCTCAAAATCTGTGTGCGGGATTTTTCTAACTTCCATTAATGTCCATCGCTCACTTTATGCTCCTCTGGGAAGCTGCCGGGGCAAAAAGTTTAATAAATAAATAAGTAAGTAAATCATTATAATAGTATGCATATTTATAATATTTATATTGTTCAACACAGGCCATTTCGGTAGAAATATTAAAATTATGACAATAGAATGGAAATAATTGTGTTTTACTTTTGCACGGCACTTTGTAGGCGGGCGTTTTACTGGTGTCCGGTAGTCGCTTTCAGTCCAAAATGGCGGAGGCGTAGCTCTGCTGCTGGGCGCTGACGTTGCAATGGAACGAACAATTGACTTTCACTTCTTATCAAAATGCGTTTTTTGCCGTACTTCTCCTACACGCTTGGCACACGGGAAAAGTTTAAATTGGTTGCAAATCTGCAACCTCACCACTAGATGCCACTAAATCGTACACACTGCTCCTTTAAGGGGAGCTATTTATTCTGTCTCACCACATATGTAAGATATATATAAAGTTATAAAGGTGTTAACATTGAGAAATGTAAAGGACAACTATTCCTGACTCATGCAGGTGTTTACCTGCATCTGGTAAAACAGTACGCTGTTGATTTGGCTCGGCAGCACATATGACTGATGTGTACCTGCATACTAGTTTGGTGGGTTTGCATACAGCTCTTAATCAGATCCTGACATGTAATGGCATAGAGGATGTTAAGTTAAGTGCTCTATCTGGAGGCTGTATAACATTTGAATAATGGAAATGTGTGCAGCCTTTTACACACACTCAGGCCTGGCTTGCTAGACGTCGTAGCTCCTGCTCCTCTGTGCTGCTGGGTGATTGGCTAATATCCTCAGACATCTCAGGGTTCTCCTTGTTTGGAGACGACCTGTAGGAGACCAAACACACACTGAGCTGTTTGCAGAGGTTTGGGTCTTTGCATGGGAACAGACAGAGCAGTGAGACTTTGTATCCTGTTCAGGGTCACAGAGGCTGAGTAGCAAGGACGCATTAAAAGCACAGAGCTCGAAAGTAAAAACAGAGGTCACATTGTAGTACCTAGTCGTGTCCCAGTTCTCTGCGTCCTCCACCGTGTCAGGAAGAGGTCTGTTGGCAGTTTCGGGCAGAGCCAGGGCCAGGGCAGCCCCCAGCAGCGGGGAGATAGCGAAGATGACCAGAGGTGTAGTGGGGCTGTGGTCATGAAGCATGTTTATAATGGGAGCTAACACACCGCCAATCCTCGCAAACATGCAGGATACACCTATTCCCGTTTGCCTGTAGGTACACAAGGGAAGTTGTAGAGACTTTGGGATCATGTGTGTATGCAAAAAGTAATTAAAACTGTACAGATAGACATGTCTCACCGAAGCACAGTGGGGAATATCTCAGCCGTGTACACGTAGATTACAGCAAAGGAAGCTGTTATACCAAACTTCCCCACCATGGCAAGACCAGTCAGGACACTGGGATGATCTACAGAAAGAAGGAGGGAAATTATCAAAGTGATGAAATACATTTGAGCTCATATTTCTAAGATTTGGAGAAAGTTTGCATTCGTGTCAGAACTAGGGCTGTCAATCGATTATATTACTTAATCGCGATTAATCACATTATTGTCTATGATTAATCGCAAATTTGTTGCAAATTTTGTATCTGTTCAAAATGTACCTTAAAGGGAGATTCGGGAGTGGGCAAATATGCTTGCTTTATGCAAATGTATGTATATATTTATTGTTAGAAATCAATTAACAACATAAAACAATAACAAATATTGTCCTCACAGGTACTGCATTTAGCATAAAAAAATATGCTCAAATCATAACATGGCAAACTGCAGCCCAACAGGCAACAACAGCTGTCAGTGTGTCAGTGTGCTGACTTGACTATGACTTGCCCCAAACTGCATGTGATTATCATAAAGTGGGCATATCTGTAAAGGGGAGACTCGTGGGTACCCATACAAACCATTTTCATTCACATATCTTGAGGTCAGAGGTCAAGGGACCCATTTGAAAATGGCCATGACAGTTTTTCCTGGCCAAAATGTAGCGTTATTTAGCCTCCTTCCCAACAAGCTAGTATGACATGGTTGCATTAAAGAAATTAGTGCCGTTAAAACAAATTTGCGTTAACGCATTTTTATCGCGTTCAATCAGAACACAACAAATACACATTGTCCATCCTACCTGCAGGGACAGCGAGCATGAGCAGACAGGCGAGCCCTCCAACAGCCAGAAACCCACTTTGGGCAAGTCGGCGACTGCAGGGCAGGACGAGTAGGACGAGAGAACGAGCCGGGATCTCAACCAACCCGAACACAAACTGGGTCAAGTAAAGGTTTGTCCCTAACCTGGAGACGCCCAGAGAGAGGCCGTAATACACCAGCACGTTCACAAACCTGGGGTGCACAGGAGGAACAAGGATGGAAGACGAAATGGTGAAAGGAATATAGAATTAGATTTTGTATTGATGTAAAAACAAAACTATAAAGCATACATGCATTCACACATACAGTACACTCTCAATTTACCAGATGTAGAACAAAATGATAGCCCTCTTCCTCATCTGAGGAGTTCGTACGAGATCCACTGCTGAATAACTTTGCTTCCCTCCACCTGAAATCTGCCACTTCTCAACCTGGACACACATAAACCAAACCAAAAAAGCATTATTATTATTATTATTGTAATTTTTCAAATTTTCTATAGATATCGCAACAATATCGTTATCGTGAATTCTTTTGGGCACAATAATCGTGTAATAAAAATCTGATATCATGGGGCTGAGTGCCACAGACAGGGTAGAGAAGTTGGAAATGGACAAACGCATTGTTGGTTTAGGTCTTTTTATGGGTTTGTTGACAATAATAAAAATATAGAGCAACACCATCCTTATCCTTTCATGAAAAGATTAGTCTTCAATAGGTCATAATGCATGCAGCAGGAAAAAAAAATACATTAGGTTAGATCAGTCTTTCACAAAGACTGGGTCGGGACCCACAGGTGGGTTGCAGGAGATTTTATAAGGGTAAACCAAATAAATTAGCAGAATTTCTTCCAGCATTTAAGATCAATTTGAGCCACGTGAGGAAGCCTGAATGTTCGTATAGTTCTGATAACTGTAGCCTACTTAAAACATTGAATCTAGTATGAAAGGCTAGCGTACATTTTGTTTGTTTTACTGATGAGAGGAGCCTGTTAGCTCCGCCTAAATGCATTTATTTGGTGTCATTTATAAAGTATTCTTTCAATAACATGTGAATAAAAAAGAGTAATTTATCAAACCTATACCTCTTCAAAATGGCTGGTTTACCTATACAAGATAATATGATGCGGGAATTGCTTCTTTTTTTTTCAAATTTGCTTTTTTCATGATTTAAGGCCTATTGTGAATTGGGTCGCCATGGTTTGTCATTTTCAAAAAGTGGATCCCCAGAAACAAACTTGTGTGGGAAACACTGGCTTAGATAGCATGAGAGTGTATTGAGAAACATGCAGAGAGAGAGAGAATCACTTGTACAGCAGGAGGTAAGACCCGGCCGTTGACGAGTGCTGCCTTGCGGAGGAGTGCGATGGCTTCCTCCCTCCGGTCGTTGGCCAACAACCATCTGGCCGACTGAGGAACCACCCTGACAGGAGATACAGAAAGCAGACAGGGAGAGAAGAAAGAGTGGACAGAGGAGGAAATGTGGATCACAAAGAGGGCATTCATGTACTCTTATCAAAGAAATGTATGAATACACAGTGGATCTAATGTTTAGATGCTCATTGATTTTCCCACCATATATAGAAGATGAGCAGGAAGCCTGGGGCTGATATAGCCAGTTGCAACTTTCTCCAGTCTCGTATCAGGTATGCTATTCCTGCTAGAAGCATGTAGCCCAGGCCAAACGCGTAGTCGGTGGTGATGCCGGCTAACATTCGCCTCTTGGTGCACGTCCACTCAGTGCCTTTGCAGGGTTAGGAAGGAGAGGAGAGGAAGGAGAGGAGGAATCACGGGGAGAGGGTTAAATTGAGGTGGTGGTTGGAGCTTTAAGGTAGTGGAAGGAGTGGCAAGGGTTTGTGGGATTGGGCAAAATTAGCACAAAAAAGCATGAGCCATTATAACACTATCATTATAACAATATCTGCGCCTGCCAGTAACATTTTGAGTTTCCATATGTGAGGAATCCAAAGCTACAGTATCTGCTGAGTATCTGTGTTTTGTTAGTACCAAGAACAAAGGCATTGATGATGACTCCAGATATCGCGGCGCCAACTATAAAGCGAAGAATCACATAGACGGGGAAGTTGGGTGCAAAGGCCACAGCGACTCCAAACACAGTCTGAAGAGCGATGGACAGCAGCAGGATGAAACGTCGGCCGTACCTTTGCACAGAGAGAGGAGCGGACATGAGTTGGCGCATGCAGAAATGAGTGCATACAGCAAGTGAACCACTGTGACAGGGTGACACCAGGATATTCAGGCCAGGGTTAGTGTGTGAAAACTGCCACACCTTGCCAACACCTTCAGGAATGTCAATAGTATGTGCGGGTCTTAGTTTACCATGATCATTTAAATGCTATCATAGAGAGAAATACAGAAATATTTTATGAAATAAAAATCAAACAATTTGTCACAAGATGTTTAAGGCACAAACATCAACTTTAAGTTCAATCCAATTAAAAAGAAACCAGTGAAACACTGACTACATTTACATGCACAAACATATTCCGTTTTTTGCTCTTATTCCAAAAAAGACAATATTACTAAGCTGTTTACATGGCTTATAAAAATTAATATTCCACTAATATTCCTGTTTACATGCAGCCGTGCATACTCCGATTAACGTAACCGGTGTGACAGTGGTACAGAAGAAATGGACGTAGTCACCGTGATGTCCCCCGTCAGTTTGTGGACTGCCATTTTGAGGCTTAAAGTTCGGCATTTTGGCCATTGCCATCTTGGTTTTTGGCCGTCGCCATCTTGTTTTTTTGCAACCAGAAGTGACACGAGAGGGTGGAGCTAAGTACAACTGAACGCTGAATAAGTTATAATTAACTTTCATGAACTGAAAACACACTGTGAAAGAGTTAAAATCGTAAGACGATAACACAGACAACTCCCAGACCGGACAACGCCATGGTAGCGACCTGTCAATCACAATGTAACCACGCCCTAAAGCATACCCTGCTTTATGGTCTAATTGACTCTAAATGGGACCATAATTTACTAACTGAACATCATGCTGTATTGAAGAAGACTTGAAACTAGCGGTTGAGACCATAAACTCATGTTTACAATGTTTACTGAGGTAATAAATCAAGTGAGAAGTAGGGTCATTTTCTCATAAACTTCTATACAATCAGACTTCTTTTTGCAACCAGATGTTAATAATAAACCCTTTGGCAGAAAGCCTTGAAGGCAAACTTCTCCAATGTGCATGCGAACACAGCCTCCCTTTTCATTCCTTCAACCACCTTCTTGAAAAGGTCGGCATTGGGATATTTGCGCATATCCAAAAACCTGTAGATATCCAAGTCTTTCATGATGGTTAAAAGTAGGTGTGTTTTTCCTTCTGACCAGAAACGTGGGCTTTTGTTTTGGGCATGCATCTCTGCAAACTGTCAGTCAGTTGGTTTGTGTACAACACACAGAGCTGGCCGTAAACATTCAAGAGGCTGTGTGTCTCAAACTGCAGTAAAAACCCCAATTGAGACGCATATTCCGAATGTAATCCAAATATGACAATATTCTGATTTTGATACGAGTCATGTAAACAACATATTCCGTATGGATATTCTGAATTAGGCCTTGTTCTGAATGGACCATATTCCGATTAAGACTTGTGGGATATGCCGATATTATTCAGGTTTTAGGAGCATTCTTTGGACATGTATACAGCGCATTTGGAATATGTGTCTCAGTTGTGGTTTTTACGTCAGTTTGCGACACACGGCCTCTTGCCTGTTTACGACAGCTCTGTGAGTTGTACACAAATTTTGAGTGTCAAACACTTCATTTCCTGCATTCTGGTGAATTTTTATGCGCCAATTTCTGCCTTTTCTGCATCAAGATATGGTGGAAATGTCTTTATATCTTGAGGTTAGAGGTCAAGGGACCCCTTTGAAAATCGCCATGCCCATTTTCCCCTAGTTTTTAGCCTAACTTCGGAGCATTATTTAGTCTCCTTCCCAACAAGCTAACACGGCATGGTTGGTACTAATTCCTCAGGTTTTCTAGTTGCATATGATACCAGCATCTTCTCTCTAGCTATAAGGCTGGGCCTACTACAGCCTGCTACAGCCTCTACAGTGGGGGTCTGAGGGTTTGATAATTATTTTTTAAAAAGAGTCTAAAATCATCCACTGCCATGTAAACAGTTTAGAAGGAATATTGTCTTTTTTGGAATAAGGGCAAAAACCAGAATATTTTGTGCTTGTAAATGCAGTCATTGTCAGTCAAACCCTAGTGGGAAACTTTAGCCGACTCAGTCTGTCACGTTTGAAGCAGGCAGGTGGACCCACACAGGGTACACAGGGTGCTAATCACCAGACACAGCACAGCTGGAGTGGGCAGGGAACTGGAATAAGGAATGAAAAACTCTGACAAGACAACGAGGACTGACAACACAGGAAGGGCTGAGGAGGGCAAACACGTAACAGTAGCAGGGCTACAGGAACACATGAGGAACATACAGAGCAAGCACAGGAAAAGCAGTGTATAGCCAGTACAACAGCAGAAAAACAGAACTGCACCCTAAAGCAAATAAAAAACCACCAGAACCCAACGTAAGTCTCAGAATACAAACAGTGCAAATGGTTTAGGGTGGACGTAATCTAAAAAGCCGTAAAAACCAGCTGAAAACACCAAGGAGTCCAACAGAGCCATGACACAATGAGCATGAAGTGGCCTTTTCTTACACATGGCTGCCACGTGTGTGTCCGCCCCCCTGCAGCCATGCTTTGATGCTGAGGGTCTGGCTTTGTGTCCTATCTGTACAAAGTCAGAGGCTCCAGGCTAAGGACTTAAAACATTCCTATTTAGCAGAACCTATGACTTCTAATTAATCTTGCTGGTTGCTGCTTTTATGCTCATATTTTTATGATGTTGGCTTTTTATCTCCTTTTTACCTGCTTTTACCTGCTTTTAACTTGTAGCACTTTAAGATTTGTTTCAAATGTAAAGTGCATTACAAATAAAATGTATTATTATTATTATTATTATTATTAATAAGAGAGAGCAGTGAAGCCTACCTGTCAGCCATGGCTCCAAACAGCACAGATCCCACCAACAGCCCAAACATGTAGATAGACGAACCGAGACTGTTCAGTCCAGCTTTGTCACACACCAGGTCCCACTGGTAGGAAGGAAAACCAAAGAAGAAGTGATTGCAAGAAACACACCATTTATTTCCCATTCATAGACTGATGCCTGTACAAGTGTTCAAGCAGGAACCACTGTGAGTCAAAAATCCATAATGACATTATGAATGGTAATGTTTGGTACCAGGGCTGCATTTCAGCTGTGCAAAGCAAAAGCTGCAGGTTCACTGTGTTGCAGTTGGTTTATTGTAATATGATTACCGTGCAACTGTCATTGGGGAAAATGGTAACATGCACCATAGAGCACAATATTAACAGACATAGTAGGGCCTTAAAGTGTCAGTAGGCCGTATATTTTTGGCATCTTTGGGCTCCATAATAACCTTTCAGCATATTGTAATTAAAATGTTCTGAGAGATAACTAGACTTCTGCCCCTCATCATGGCTCTGTTTTCAGGCTTTAAAAAATCTAGCCAATCACAGGTCATTTCAGAGAGCAAGCGTTCATATTGAGCGTTCATATTGAGCGTTCCTATTGGCTGTGCTCCGGCTGGTGGGCGGTGCTTGGTATTTCTTCAACAGATCTCAACATCCTTACCATCCTTACCACCT
The DNA here is from genome assembly GCA_916700685.1 of Adelosebastes latens. Lineage (NCBI taxonomy): Eukaryota > Metazoa > Chordata > Actinopteri > Perciformes > Sebastidae > Adelosebastes > Adelosebastes latens. Next base: position 31,898 of record CAKAKR010057758.1, on the reverse strand, counting down.
TCTACAGAGGCACTGTGGAAAGCGTCCTCACCAGCTGTATCACTGTGTGGTTTGGGAACTGCAAAGCAGCGGAATGCAAGTCCCTTCAACGCATAGTGAGGACAGCTGAGAAGATTATGGTGTTTCTCTCCCCTCCATCCAGGACATCTTCCAGAGGCGCTGTGTAAGCAGAGCCTCTTCCATTGTAAAGGACCCCTCACACCCTCACACGGACACCTCTGCCATCAGGCAGGAGGTTTCTCAGCATCAGAACCACCACTGCTAGGTTCTGCAACAGCTTCTTCCCCCAAGCTGTCAGATCACTGAACACCCTGCTGCTATCCACCACATAAACATTTCATCCCCCCCCCACACCCCTCTCCTATCCGTGACCCCTCCCTCTCCACGTCTCATGCTTGACATGAAACAGACATTTCAGGACTACTATTTGCACTGACACTATTTGCACTGACACTTCTATTTATCTATTTATCTATTTATTAGGTATTTAGCACTATCGCACTTTGTTCACTGTGTTATGTTCTATGTTTGGGACTGTTTTTGTATGTCTGTGTTTGCACCTTGGTCCGTGAGCAACGACATTTCTTTTTAACCGTGTACTTTGTACTTTGTACTTTGTATGTGCATTACAGTAACAGAATATTGATTCATATTTGATCAGCGAGTTTGCAAGTGATTGACAGCTGCTCAGAGACCACAGGCTGTAGCTTGGCTCTGACTGCTTGTTTTCCTCAGGTCTGTGAAATCTTGCAGATGCCATTATAGGAGCACCGGAGGACACCGGAGGACACAGAGGCACATGATTTTTTTCAGATTACCTGTCTCATGCACTACTGTCAGGATATACTGACCGTTTTATAGAAATAACTTCTTTTAATCATACTTGCTCCATTTCTACCAACTGCTGCACTAATAATAATAATATGTTGTGTGTTTATGTTCTTGAATGTATTAGTTCATTTTTTTGTTTTGTTTTGTTTTGTTTTAAAGAATTTAAGAAGCAGATTGGGTGCTCATGAAGCTTAATAGTGAACTAAAATTCATTTTTAATTTCTACAGTGGAACAACTGATTGTTTCCATGCAGGAGCATGAATCTGGGAAGGATTAAAGTTGCATACTTTTTTTTCCTGCAATAACAGATCACACTTGATGTGCACACCAGCATCCTACTGTACCTCAGTGACTGTTGTACTCTGGAAAGTCTCCTTGTTGTACACCCATCCGCGGCCACATGGGACGCGCTCAGTCCGGTTGTCCTGCTGCAGCTGCAGGACATCGGATGAGAAGCAGGAGGACTCCGAGAGGAGGCTGAAGTTCAGGCTGAGTGTACCCGGGAAGGAGGACTGATTCCCGGCCACTGAGGTCGAGCTCTCCCGGCAGCGGTGCGGCGGCGTGGATCCGGTGAAGATGCTCACCATCATGTGGAAGGCGAGGAGGATCTGGGGTAAACAAATCCATATGTACAAGATCTTCTGATATTTACCGAAGCCTCCGATGGCAGAGAGGATCTGGTCGAAATTCATTTTCTGGGGGAAATATAGGTCAAAGTGGAGACTGATGTCTCTCTATAGCTCTATAGGATCAGGAGGAGGAGGAGGAGGAGGATGGCTGTAAAGTGTAAACACCCAGCAGACAATGCATCAGAGGAGAAGGGCGTGTTGTTCAGGAGGTAAACAAACAGCATCCATCAGTTTACTAATATGACCCATCTTGAAGAAAACTGGTGTCATCTTCTTTCTGACACTTCTCACCTTGCTGCAAGCATCATCTATCTATTCTCTCCAAAAGAGGAGAGGTCGATGCACTTGATGATTCCCAATGTGGAAACCAGACAAATAATAAGTCTGAAGCATGAAAAACTAAATGCAAAAATTGTCCTCGTTGGTGTTTAAAATATTAGAAAGTGGAAAAAGTCTGTTGCATCCAGTCTTGCTTTGAGGCTCCTGCTGTTTTCCACAAAATCTGGAGAAATCCACACAGTCAGCTGGGAGTGCCTATGGAGCTCTTTATAGTCTACATCCATATGTTATAGAGTTATATATCCGTTACATATAGGGCAGGGCTAAGCCTCATTATAAAATCCCATAAAAAATGCTCCAATGCGAGACGAGCTGTGATCCTATAGGCCAATTAATTTATTACAAGGATTTTTCTGCATGGATATCATTTATTAAGCATCACTTGGACATGCTGCCAGTCACCTTGATAAGATACAGTACCCCATTGTTTATTTGTGGTGTACACAACACCTTCATCTCTGCTATAAATGTGCAGCAAACACTGAGTTTATGTCCTCTGAGGCCCTCTGCTGCCATCTGCTGGTGAGATATTGAATTACAGTGAGACTCCTCTGCCTTCCATCACTGTTATCAGTGAAACATTATGTATTTGTGGTCATTTGTTATTATAGGTCCCTGTTTCTGCTGTACAGTCAAAAAGGTGATATGGTTGACAATCACTAAGGTCAACCAGGTCAGGTGCTGTATTAATTCCACTATAGCTCTGCTGCCTTCAAGGTGCGTCCCAATAACAGAATCAGTTTTATTTGCCAAGTACATACATACAAGGAGTTTGACTTTTTTATGCATCTCTCTAAGCATGCTAACACAGAAATAGGGTTACAGTTTAGGGACAAGGACAACAAAAGTGGACAAATAAAGGTAAAGAATAGACAGTGCTGTTATGTACACAAGTAGTGATAAAATAGTTGTATATATAAATATTATATTAATAATAATAATAATACAATAAAATAAAAAATAAAATAAAAATGTCTTTATACAAGTCAAGTGTTTTTAAAGTGTAAACAATACAAATAGTGCAGATAAATAAATGTATATACGTGGACTGGATGATTATGTACAGTATGTACATGTATACATGTCTATATACTGTATGTACAGCCTGTAGGATAACTTTCCTCTGTCATACTCTGCAGACTGGTACTACTTCATAGGCTGTATTCAAGACAAAACAAATGGACCTGTTGAAATGCAGTTTTCTGATGGTGGTGTCATATATTGTACAGATTGTAAATTAATATAAATATATATAAATTAAAGTATTATTTTTATTTTTATTATTATTATTATTATTAATAATAATAATAATAATAATTACAATAACAATAACAATAATAATAATAATAATAATAACAATAAATAAAATTGAATTGAACTGACTATACAACAAAATGGAGATATTTGAAATGTAATATTTAGGGTAACAGTTGGGTAAGGGACTTGCAAAACCCACAAAATAGGAAAATACTAGTAGTAATATAATAACTCTGACTAATTCAGTAGGCCTTATATGATTGCTGAGTAAATACACCATTGATGTGTGATGACAGAATACACTGAATAGGCAGTACTTGTACTTGATGACTTGTAATTGATGTCTACAGGCCATGCAATAGAAAACACTGACAACACTGTGTCACCATAATGTATAGAGCTGTGTATTAAGTAGCATGGAGCAAAGGTTTGAATCAGTGAAACCACTCATCACGGCAAACATCAAGCATAGTTACTGTAAACCATCATACAGAGTACGATTATTCTACAAAATACCCTAGTGTTTTATTTATGTTTGAGTTAGGCCTTTTTATTTCCTTGGGCTTTTACTTTTCAATGCACTTTGCAAAAAAAATAACACAGCCGGTTACAGCATTGTCAGGTCCAGAGTAGTGGGGGTGAGGAATGGCTGACTCAGCCAGTTATTCTCTGGAGAACAATGGCTCCTCTCTCTGGTCAAGTGGGAGGCGATCACTGCAGATTCATGGGAATTAGTTTAAATTTTTTAGTCAGTGTTCAATTTTAAAAAGCCTGTTTTCATTTAGTATGTGGGTGGAAGGATGCTTTTATTCATAATTATCCACCTTGCTGGGGAATAATTAAATTAAATTAAATTAAATTAAATTAAATTAAATTAAATAAATAAAAAATGTAATTTATTATTTACTTTACATGTCTGTTATAAACAGTAGCCTGTCCCCTTCCGGTTGTGGGTGCTCGTGTCGTCACTGATGCCTGATCCAGACCTGGTTGGGTGCTGCTGGTTTGGGTGTCTGGATGGCAGCAGCGAGAAAAACTGTCAAGTCAGATAGAGTTCACCAGGAAGCTGTTAGATGTTCCTTTAAAATTAAAAGCACAAAAAGTCTATTCGGAATTTCTAAAATAAAAATAATAATAAATTAAAAAGACTAATGAAATATATATATTTATATATATATATGTGTGTGTTCATAACCAATAACCACTTTAAATCATCAGGTGAAAATATGAATCAATCTATTGCAGATTATAGCACATTATTATTACATTTATCCTGTACAGACATTGGAGCTCCTTTTTCTATTTTTGGTTTAGTTTTTGCTCAGTTTGACACTGACAATCCTGCTTTAAAGCATTTTCACATTGGAAATAAAGGCCTTTATAGTTATGAATTTATGCAATAATAAGGACACTGAGGGAAAACATAACAGAAAATAGGAATAATCCTTTACTTAAATAAAAGTAAAAATACCACACTGTAAAAATACTCTGTTACAAGTAAAAGTCCTGCATTTAAAATTCTGCTTGAGTAAAAGTATTAGAGTATTAACAGCAAAATGTACTTAGAGTAGCAACACTAAAATTCTTCAATACGCAAAATGGCCCCTTTCAGGGTGTTTAATTATGGAAACTTCAAGGTCCCAAAAGATTATATATACTTTTTTTTAATCTTATATACACAAGATAATAAGTTATTATCGTGTGCTACAAGATAAAAAGAAAAAAAAAAAAACTTTTGGGGGTAGGGGCTCTCCCAGGGATGTGGGCCTTTAATTTAGAACAATGCATCATATTTAATAAGTTGATTGTATGTTTTGTTTGTGAAATTAAAGTAACTACAGCTGTAAAATAAATGTAGTGAAGTAAAAAGTACAATATTTACCTCTGAGATGTAGTGGAGTAGAAATATAAAGTAGCTTAAAATGGAAATACTCGAATAAAGATCAAGTACCTCAAAATTGTATAGTACAGTACTTGAGTAAATGTAGCCTACTTGGTTACTTTCTACCAATGCATAACATATATATCTTTTATTTTGAGATACATTTTAACCTTGTTTTATTTATTTAATTATTTTTCATTTTTACCTTTCTTTTATTTTTTTATTTTTGCACATTATGTATTATTGCCATTTAAGCACTTTTCTTTGTTTTAACTATGTATACCTGTATTGAGACAGATCCTAACCCACTCTTTTTAAATGTGCTGTATAACTAAACTGACTTGACTTTTGGGGTTAAATCCACCAATGCATAACATATGTATCTTTTATTTTGACATAAATTTTAACCTTGTTTTATTTATTTATTCATTTTTACCTTTATTTTATTGTATTATATTATTTATTATTGCCTTTTATGCACTTTTCTATGTTTTAACTATGTATACCTATATTGAGACAGATCCAAACCCACTCTTCTTTAAATGTACTGTAGCCTATAAATAAACTGACTTGACTTATGAGGTTAAAATGTGTTCACTGATGAGTCTTTTATTTTGAAGGCGGTGAGCAGCAGTCTTGTGGTTCTCCTCTCGGCTGGCTTCACGGTGCTGAGGGGAGGCTCCAGAGAGAGTGAGAGACAAGAGGAAGAGACAGAAGAGGAGATGGCTGAAGGGAAGGAAGAGTGGACCGGGTCAAGAGCGACTTTGGAGAGCACCCTAAGGTGACCTTGATCATCCGGAGCTGTGGAGAGAGTCTAGAGACCAGAGAAATATATATCCGCCCGGCCTGAAACCAGACTGTCTGACAGGGACCGTTTCTACCTGCTCATCCGAGGGACAAGCATCAATATCTAAGGATTATCTCATCTCTCATCTGCAGCAGAGTCCCCTTTTGCGTTGGATCAGTCACTACTGAGAGTGAATCTAGGCTCTGCTGCTTTCACACATTTCAATGGCGATGTCATGCATCATGAGGTCAGCTGATCATGTTCTGTGTGTTACTGTGAGGACACACGATTTATGAAAACCTCAGATGCGCATCCTGCTGACGTGACCTGCTGATGTAGATGAAGCCCCACCCTCAGACAGACAGACAGCATTCAAATAACATTGTTTATGTCACATGCATGAATGAACCCCTGGCTTATTTACTGGGGATCCTGCAGCCATGCAGCAGCATTCACTGCAGGACTGTAGTCATATTATTTTTCAATGTAGGACATTTATTTATTTATTTATATTATTTATTTATTCATTTATTTAAAAATGATCCCCATTAGCTGATACCAATGGCACCAGCTAGTCTTCCTGGGGTCTGAAATCAATACATTTATCAAATACATACTATATACAACATCATATTTGTGTTACGCTAATAACATTCAAATTTTCCAAACTTATATAAATTTCACATTCATACACATCTTCCACAACCATTTAGCCTCAAGGCCCATCATCAGGGACATCATGTAGACATATAATTTTACTGCTTTTATTTTGGGTTATTTAAAAAAGAGCAACCACCCTGATTGTAGGTTTTTCTTTCCTCACTGTTAGATTCCAAATTATAGTTCAGTAATTATATTCTAAATCCTCAAAAACATGTGGCACTTTGACTCCACATTATAGGGCTGTTTATTGGCAAGAATTTTGGCGATAGGATACATATCGTGATACAGGGATTACGATTCAATATACCGCCATACTATAAGCAAGGCGACATATATATATTGCGATTTTTCTAAAACTAATTTTATGAAAATGTCATCGTATAAAGATCACACCACCATATGCATAACATCTGAGTAAAAAAAAGTTTACTTTTTTATGCAATCAGAACAGTAGGATCTGCATTTTAATTTATCACAGAGGGTACATATACACTGAGAGGGAGCATATCTTTGCAAATGAAATAAAGCACTGACTAAATTAATATTTGTATGTAAACTATTAATAAAAATCAATACAGTATAACAAAACATAATATTGCGATACTCTATATTATCGATTTTTTCTTACACCCCTACTCCACATCCTTGGGGTCTAAAATAAATGTCTTTATGGAGACATTTTAAATAACTTTTACTTTCCAAGAGCTCATCCTTTTGGTCCTTTTTGAAGACCTGAAGATGAGGAGTTTTTTTTACTAATTGACATATATGGTTGAGTTGGTTGGGGCCTGTTAAAATGCATGCCTTTTAATCCCCAAATCTGCATGTGAATGTTGGCAGTTTGAACCTGAAATCACCTTTCATCCACATATTATGTAATTCTGGAACAGCTCCATTGAAACAGGTTTTTACAGGCCAAATAATTAATTTCCTCCAAAACACTAGCCAGCCAACAGAGAGTGAGTAGAGCTGCCGCAATGAGAAAGACGTCCCAAGGTTGTATTGCTGCTGCTCAGAGAACAGAGCATGTGCAAGCAAAAGCGTCTGTTCACCTTCATGCGTGAGCATTTTATGTCAGAGGCACTCATTCATCATCAGCTCCATCTTTTATCTCATGCGAGTACAGAGACAGCCGCCTATTCATGCAACTGACTACAGAGGACACACAAACACTTATTCACACAGACCTCTTCTCCGTCTCTATTTATATTCTCCTAGCCGCGTCGCTGGCTGTTTGATCTGACACTCAGGTGAATTTCATGATGCACATCTGTGGTGTGTTTACTGACTGCAGGCTGCTGTGCATCTGCAGTGACACACTGCAGAATAAAGCTGGAAGGTCGCTATGCACAAGCACTGCATGTACCTACTTCAGATAGGGGGCTCAGGATCAAACTAGGCTGCATCAGTAGTCTGTGCTGTGAGGAGGGCCTCCCTTGGTGATTGCGAGGTCAGGAGGTGTGTGTTGCAGTGTTGGCTAGTGGTTCAAGAGCTTGTCCCTTAAATTCAATACCCGTGTTGGCACGCACTTTTGCAGCACAAGTGGCCTTGAAACTCAGACCCCCTCGCAGCCCAAGAGCCACTGTTCTGTGGTTTTACCTGCCGTCTGAACTCCCATTAGCGGGGAACAAGAAACTAGAATTACCGCCTCGCGGTTGTATGCCTCCGACAACCAGTCAAGTTGCAGTTTACATCCATGTTTATCCAAAAATCTAAAATTGTCATAATTGTTACCTCACAGCAAGAGGGTCACAGGTTCAAATCCGTTCAAATCCGGCTTGGGGGCCCTTCTGTGTGGAGTTTGCATGTTCTCCCCGTGTTAGCATGGGTTTTCTCCGGGTTCTCCGGTTTCCTCTCACAGTCCAAAGACATGCAGGTTAGGTTAATTGTTGACTCTAAATCGCCCGTAGGTGTGAATGTGAGCTTGAATGGTTGTCTGTCTCTATGTGTCAGCCCTGCGATAGACATGATGCAACCTGTCCAGGGTGTACCCCGCCTTCGCCCAATGTCAGCTGGGATCGGCATCAGCCCCTGAATCGGATTACGGTTACAGATAATGGATGGATGGATGTCATAATTAGCGTATGAATTCTTGAGTTATGGCTAAAAAAAGTGTTTCGTGAGGTCAGAGGGACCTTTTATTCTAATCAGGTCCTCCTTGAGTCCAAGTGGACATTGTACCAAATTTCAAGAAATTCCCTCCAGGTGTTCCTGAGATATAGCTGTCACGACAATGAGGTGGATGGACGGGCAACTCGAAAACATAATGCCTCTGAATTTCCCATACATGGACCAATTAAGTAGTGCACTTTCATTATGTGATAATATCAAGAGTTGCTCTTAACCCCCTTTCATTTCCCGACAGATGAGGAGGAGTGGTGTCTGCAGTGGATAGGCTGTGATTTCTTCAGCTTGCTGGCAGGCAGCACAGTGCCGACTCAGCACTTGAAGTTAAAGACTCTGTAGGGAAAGAGAGAGGTGTATAGATTAGTGTGGACTTTGTCTGTATGACTCTGTAAAGGTTTCTTCTTCTCTCCGTCCTTCCTTCCTCCCCCATCTCTCCTCTCCAGGTTGTTGTACCAGTCAAGTTGCTCTGCTGCTGACCCAGAGGAGCTCCAGCTCCAGAGGCCCATGGCCCCTGTTTCTCTCCACCAGTGAGAGGTGAGCCAAGCTGGCTTCCCCGGCCCCCTCCCTGCCCCCGGCCCCAGACCTGGACCCGGACCCGGACCCAGATCCCGAGCGGCGGCACACCCAGGAGGAGCAGTATGTGAGCGTGGGCGAGTCCAGCCAGCCCGACACACTCCCGGCGCCGCCCGACTGCAGGGACGCCGAGACCATCACAGGTCTGTGTGTGTGTGTGCATGTTAAGGTTAAGAAAACAGCCTTGATTTCAGTTTGTATTAAGGAGCATCCAGCGGGTTGTTTGTCACAGCATGAAAGGATCGCATCTTCCACTGAACTCAAAACATCAAAATCTCCAAATATAGCTGCATAGTTTGCACATGACATCAGCAAAATGTAACTTGCTGTTCCTCCTCCTTTAGAATTTATAATGTAGAACGTATTAAGTTTAAATTAATTTCTTTGTTGTTGTCTAATTTTCTGTGTTATAAAGTAATGCTGCTTTAAATACATGATGTCCCAAATGGCATCCTTTAATAAAATCGAATCATGAAAAGATTTTATACAGTTTTAATGGTTATTGTTTCTGCAGAAATTGTTTTCACAAAGACCACAACAAGTATTGGCAACACTCGAGGTGTACTTCAGGTATCAAAAGTACTTGTTATGCAGAAAAATGCCCCCTGTGAGTGTTATATGTTTAATACTGAATCATTAATGTGTAATGTTGTAGCTGGTCAAGGTGGAGCAAACTACTTTATATACTGTTGGGTATTCAAATTGTAAAATGATCATAGTTTTTTGCACGTACAGTACAAACGTAATCTCCAAAGTAACTGGTAACTAAAACTGTCAGATAAGTGTAGTGGTGTAAAAAGTACAACATCTGTCTCTGAATGTAATCTGGTAGAAGTATAAAGTTACATACAATGGGAAAAACTCAAGTACAAGTACCTCAAAAATGTACTTAAGTACAGCACTTAAGTAAATGTACTTCACAACTGCTGCTTACATCTATCGCACGTACAATATCTGTCAGTCACAGGAGGCCTAAGAACAGTTATTTGTCAAAATAATTAACCGTCTGACTCCAAATGACATCAACTCTAAAGTAAGTGATCAGATAAAGACAATGGTTGCATCTGAAATTCCACACTAACATGATATTTAGTACGCTAAAGCAGTACGTGAGATTTTGTTAGTACGTCTAAAACCTTAGTATGAAACCAATAGTATGCGAATTACATACTATTTCCGGTGAAATATTACAGTCTGCAACGCTGGGCGCTACTGTGGCAAAAATATCCCACAATGCAATGCGGTAGTGACGAAAACGTTCATAACAGATGGTGACAGACAGCTCTGTAACATCAATAACGCTTCAATTTAACTGTACGTACAAGATTCCACTTTGCTAGGCGTAATATATATTTTAAATTAATTCACACTTCATGATTCGCACAAATCGTAGTTTTGGTCACGTGAGGTTGGAACGGGTTACCATGGTTACACGCCTCCAAGCAGCAAGGAGGCTCTCAGCAAGTGATGACGTAAGTTACTGCTCTGTGCGTCTGAAAAGATACACACTACTGTTTATTCAGACAAAAGTATGAATTATAGTACACATATTGGGTATGTAGTACATAGTAGGCCATACAGTATCTACACGAACCAAATTATTAACCAGATTAAATCCAGTAAAGGCAGTAAGTAATAAGTTGTTTTTTACAGTATTTACCTGGCTATTAGATAACATGTTCTAAAACCTTTAAAATTATTTAAAATGATTACAGCTACACTGATTGTTTTACATGAATAGATTCCAATGAGACGTTTGACATTGAGGCCTTATTGGGAATGGGCTGAGACTTGAGTTTTAACAGAGTATTAGGCACCATGTGACTCCAACACACTGACACCATAAAGGCCAGCAGTGCACCACCAGGCAGCAGTGTGTTGACTTTCTTCCTTCCCTGTCTTCTCTGTGGTGTCCAGATGTGTGCAACAGCACCGACCTGCCAGAGTTTGAGATCATCAGTCTTCTAGAGGAGCAGCTGCCGGTGTACCGGTTGCGGGCCGACACCGTCTACGGCTATGACCACGATGACTGGCTGCACACTCCACTCGTCGCTCCGGACGCCAGGCTCGACCTGACCACCGAGCAGATCGAAGAGACACTCAAATACTTCTGTAAGTCTGGCTAGAGTACACAGTGATTATATATCGAAAATATCAGTATCCTGTGCTGCTGATGAAGCATGCAGGAAGCTTTTAGTTATCTTGTTTCAAATTCAGGCAGAGGAAATAGATGAGGAGGGACACTGGAGATTAAATTGGTGGGGTTTTATCTCTGGGACTGGTGTCAGAATACATGAAGAATTTATCCACCACATTTAATCCTTCAAATGCTTCTTGGAAAGATAATCTACTTTAGATTGTGTGAATATGTGTGTTTGAATTTCTTGACAGGTTGAAACACATGAGACTTGAGTGCATGACGACATTTTATTTAATTTTTGTTGGAGAAGACCACAAAGGTTTCACAACAACAACAAATCTGAACACATACAGTACATAAAACAAACAAATTCTACATTAAAACCAAGAAAGTAAGGGCATATTCTCTAGTTTATTAGGGCAAAAGCAGGATAATATTACTACATTTTCATTTGCTTGCCATCATAGCTTGCATTGGGGTTCCTGTCGAGTTACACCCTCTATTCCTTTCCTCCGAGCCTCAAACTACACTGTTACACAGACACACACTGAGTTGCATAGAAGTCTCATAGGCTTGTTAATGCCATACATCCCTTTTCTTTTCTTTGTATTTAATTATTGTAAAACAGATAATGATTCTTCTAGTTGGCCCGGGATGATCAATACATTGTTATTGCTCTCCTCCTGCCATATCACCACTATGCTTTATACACTGGCCCAGAAGAAGGCTGTCTGCAGAGGCTCTCTCATATAAACAGTTTTGAGAGGTTGCCATTAATATTGATACTTGCTGTTTGTTTATTATTGTATATTGTGCTTGGAATGCTTTAATGATTTAATAATATTTTACATTATGATGAAAGGAAGAAATACAATCTTCTACCTTCTTGACAGATACAGTAAATCCTGCCCAGATTAATCCTGATGAATCAAATTCAATAAGATTATTTTTAATCTTCTAAACTAGTGGTGGGTCTATTTTCTAACCAAGTGAGATTTCTCCCTAAGTCTTACTTTGTCCTTTCCCCAGTTTATAATATATATGAGATTGTAGCCTCCCTCCACAAGGTGGTGCCTAGTTTCATTTTGGAGTTACTGAACACAGTTTGTGTTTTCTGAATATTTTGAACCGTTCAGATATAACGCTTCATGTGCCCAGATTTTTTTTGTGGTTTTAACCAACATATTGATGAATTTACTTTGACTTCAGTGATGTCTTGGTGACTTCAGGGAGGCTCAGAGCATGAAAAACTCACCTTTTTCATTGCTTGTGCACATACATTTGGGTATGTGGAGTTGGACCCACAAACTGTTTTGTGGGCTGTCTAGATCAGAAAACATGTGATTCAACAAGCCATTCAGATCTGGCTCCTTTTCCTACGTCACATGCAGGCTCATTAGAATAAACCGCCCACAGCTTGAGAACTACCTGTGCAAAGGTGCTTAAAGAGACGGGCACTAAAACGCAGCGTTTCAGACAGAGGGTGATACGGGTATATTCAGATAGACAGTATGAGAAAAATAATGTGTTTTCTGAACATTAAAGCATGTGAACATTTTCTAGTAGAAACCCAAAATAAAAGTATGAACCTGAAAATGAGCATAATATGTCCCCTCTAAGGAGATTTTAAATTTTACGGATAGTATTGCTAGCATGCGGTTTCTTTAGTTTGTATGCTAACAACATATTTATCTCCTACATACCATTAACTTAGTTTCAGCATGTATTTGTATTTTTTTTAAATCCACTTTATTGTTAGTATCTGATATGTTTGTAGGTCTTTCAGTTGAGTTGGTAAATTAAGCTTTGTTTGTTTACTGAACTTTTTTTAGTAATAGTTTTTCCCCTTCACTACAACCTCAGAACATATCTGAAAACACAGATGGTGATTGTTATTTAAATTTTAAGACATTCCTGTCAGGTTTGGTGATGTAGAAAACAGGAACTGGACACAATGCAGACAATAGAGCAGGCTGCAGAATGACTGGGAGAACTTGACACTAAGAACACTAAAAACTTGGCAAAACTAAACACTAAGAAAAAGAAAGGACCGCTAGACACAGATAAGACAAACTGGCAGAGAACAGAGGAACTGGGCTGGTATATGTAGTGAAGGACTGATTGGGGGAGTGAGAACAGGTGAGCAGGAGGTGAGGACAGGTGTAACTGAAACTCATCAGGACGGGGCAGACAATCAAAACTGGTGGGAAAACACTCAAAGGCAGGAAGTGAAACTAGAAGAGAGGCGGTGTAACAAAATAAAACAGGAAAGACTAAACATGAATGATATGAATAGAAGAAACAGGAGCAGTAAATCTTGACAGTTCCCTGTTTTAATATCAAATGTATGTGATAAATCACTTTACAGTTCCATTTGGGCATTAAGGCTTTTTCACACACGGGGACAAAAATGAAAATGTGAAGTATTAGTTGCAGATTTTACGCGTTCAAACCTTTCACACCAAGGCCGACACGAATATTTGCGTTCTGTGAATTCCACCAAAAATGAAAGTTTCACACTGTCACACAATCATCGATGCATATGTTGTTTTTAATAAAATAAACCCACACTCAACTCTACACTCTGGAGACGCTTTTGCACTCAGTGACTCATGTTACCGCAGTCTTGGAAAGGGAGGAGTGAGCTGACGGGTACTCAGTTGGTTGCAATCTGCAACCACACCACTAGATGTTGCCAAATCCTACACACTGTACATTTAAGAGGAAGTGTTTTACAAAGAAGTTAGATTATTTGTTCTCAGTCTTTTGCGTTCCAACCTGTGTGTGTGTGTGTGTGTGTCTCTGTTTGCAGCAGGATCAGTGGTAAAGAGTTGGTGTTTATGTCTCTGCGTGTGCCAGGGGTTTGTTTGCGGATGAGGGTCACCATGGTAACGGTCGCTAGAGGCAGAAGAGAGAGGAAGCGAGGGGGTGAACGAAAGGTGAAAAGGAGAGAGATGTGGGAGTCCAGCTCTGATTGGCTCTTCCTTCCATCCGGCATCCTCTCAATCATATAATACAACTTCTACTTCCGTCTCACCTCCAGCTCAGTTGCTGTAGAGCGCTCTCTCTCTCTCATCTCTCCACCTCCCTCACACTCACTCACTCACTTGCTCACAGTGAGCTCCCATGTGGGCGGAGGTTAACTCAGTCTCTGGGCCTGTTACACGGTAGCTGAGCAGTAGGAGTAGGAGAGGGAGAGTGAATGGATCAGTGTTTGGACCGGTTGATGTTTCTGCTCGTCGGTCATCGTGGAGGTCGGGGAAGAAAACGGGATGAGGAGATTAGCGAGGGATGAATGTGAGCTGGATGACAGGCACTATGAGGATAAGAAAGGTAAAGTACATTCTTAAAATACACAAAATAAAGACAGGTTTAATGTAATTTAATATGGGAGCAGTTCAATTGTGGCAGTTCTTTCCAGTACTCCTTCCTTCTAGCCCAAGATTTCCCCTTAATGACTGCAACAGATTGATCTTTTTATTATATTTCAGGATACCTAGCAACAACAAAAAACAGCATTTTGTAACATTTTTTGTGTGTTTCTTGGTTAACGTACACTGGAGCTTGTCTCTGCTTTTGTTCTTCTCATTAAGAGGGATTTTCCTGAAGCCTGCTGACTTTGTGATTTGCTCTGTTTTGACATATCAGCCCTCGAGCACACACGCATGCACACACAAACCCCCACAGTCCACTAATGTGGGAGCCAGAGTGGATCAGAGTTTTTGAACACTGTTGGAGAGGAGAAACTCAAAGGTGCTTTAATGAAACTAAATTATTTAATTCTGGTTGTAATGCTGACAGGATTACAGCGGTTTAACATCACATATTCAATAAATTTGTTGGAGCGTGTTATTGATTAGAGCTCTGAAGTCAATAAGAGCTTTCACCTCAGGGCAACAGAGCCGTGTGCTGTACGCCATGGAAACAACTCTATCATACACTAATATTACATCAATGGCGATGGAAGTATTACATCCTAAACATTGACCCGTCCACCACCCCTGAAAGGATAACTTTTTAAACTTTCTGTGTTACACAATGTGGCTGTGTGTACATCATGCATCACAGCAGAATTGATGAGAAGATGAGAGGTCCCACAGCTCTCATCCAGTAAAGGATTCCTCAGACTGAATGTAGCTCTGTACATCCTCTCACTGTGTGTTTGTGTGCTTCTATATTTCCAGTGCTATGTGCAGACAGAGTGGGCCAGATGACGAAGACCTACAATGACATCGATGCTGTCACACGTCTGTTGGAGGAGGTGAGACGGCCTATTTTTGTCTGTTCTATCAGTGTGATTCAAAGCTGCACTAGAATATTTTAATTAGTCTAAATCACAAAGTCAGGCTGCAACAGAGAAGATGCTGCTGCTGTAGATTTGTCCAAATGAAATATGTTTATGGTATGAACAACTGTGATCAAATAAACAGCAAAATGCAGAAAACACTGAGTGAATTCCGCCTCTAAATTTACCAACAGCAGCTGAGCCTCCACCCACAGGACACCAACAAGAACAAAGAAAAAATTAACTAATAGATATCGCCATGAAACTTCCCCAGTTGATTACTTATATCAAGACAATTATTTTGTGTATTACAAGCTTTCTGAAATTTAATGTTTAAACCAGGGCTGTCAAAGTTAACGTGATAATAACACGTTAACACAAATTAGTTTTAACGCCACTCATTTCTTTAACTTATTAACACAACTTACAATCAGGCTCAGTTTTAAAGCTAGAGTGAAGATACTGGTATCAACTAGAAACTAAAAAAACTTAAGGAACCCATTGGTACCAACCATGTCATACTAGCTTGTCAAAAAGGAGGTTAAATAACGCGCCAAACTTACGCCATTTTCAAAGGGGTCCCTTGACCTCTGACCTCAAGATATGTGAATGAAAATGGGTTCTATGGGTACCCACGAGTCTCCCCTTTACAGACATGCCCACTTTATGATAATCACATGCAGTTTGGGGCAAGTCATAGTCAAGTCAGCACACTGACACACTGACAGCTGTTGTTGCCTGTTGGACTTGAGTTTGCCATGTTATGATTTGAGCATATATTTTATGCTAAATGCAGTACCTGTGAGGGTTTCTGGACAATATTTGTCATTGTTTTGTGATGATAATTGATTTCTAATAATAGATATATACATACATTTGCATAAAGCAGCATATTTGCCCACTCCCATGTTGATAAGAGTATTAAATACTTGACAAATCTCCCTTTAAGGTACATTTTGAACAGATAAAAAATGTGCGATTATTTTGCTAGATTTCGATTTGTTTCAATTGACAGCCCTAATTACAATTGTTTTGGAAATTTGATATTTGTTAGCATCATATATGCTAACATTTACTAAATGTGTAGCATGTAGATGTGTTTTCTTTCTATTAGTCTGAAAGAAGATATGTTAAGGAATCAAAATAGCCCAAAATCTCAAAATTGATCAGTGCATGAAAAATAAGTTTTTTGCCTGTAGTGTCTCATCTTCATAATATTGTGGGATTTCGGGGGGGTATTGAAGCTATACGTATCATCTATCTCCTCCAACCAATAGAAAGAGAGAGATTTGGAGTTGGCTGCAAGAATCGGCCAGTCGCTTCTGAAGAAGAACAGAAATCTGACTGAGCAGAACGACTATCTGGAGGAGCGAGTGGCACAAATCACAGAAGAGGTCGGCTCACACACACACTCAAACAATCACAACTCAAGCTCCACTTTGTAGCTTTTTCTGGAGCTTTCAAATGAATCGGTCTTCATCAATATCACAAGCATTGAACGTTATCGTCCCTCTACCAGGTGGCCCAGCTGCACCATGAGCTGAACCTGAAGGACGAGCTGCTGCAGTTTTACACCAACGCAGCCGAGGAGAGCGAGGACGAGTCCACCAGCTCCCCGACGTTAGCATCCTTTCTTTGTTGCTCAATATCACTCCTCCAATCTGTAAATACGTACCTCAAAATGTACACATTTTAGAGATGTAAAAGTTTATCTTATATGTCCAAAGGGGTAAGAAAAGTAAAGTGGAAGCTGCTTCAGGAGGCACACTCCAGAAGAAACTCAAAGAGCTGGAAGAGGAGAACCTCTCACTCCGCTCAGAGGTATTTCCACACACATACTGACACAATGTAAGAAACTTGTAAGAGTGTATATTTATATAAACATAATGTGTATTTGTACACAGGCAAACCATCTGAAATCAGAGACTGAAATTTATGAAGAAAAGGAGCAGCAGCTTGTCAACGACTGTGTGAAAGAGCTCCGTAAGTGTCTCACACTCATGTGTGTTTTATTCAGCTTCCCTGTGTTGATCTGTATGTATTCTAACTATAAAGCAAGGAATGTCCGTCTGTCCATTTTTTTCCCTGGATGTTGTGGGTCCAGACGAATCTATCCATATAAGCCACGCCCATTTACAACCAGATTGATTTTTTCGTGTCCAAATCAGGTTTTTTGCTACTCCTCCTACAAATTTTGAGCAATCTTAATAAAATTTGGTACAAAACATCTCTGGACTAAGCCGGAATTGTTTTGTTTTTTTCGGATTTTTGATGTTCCATACAGTTTTGCTATAGCTCAAATGCTGTGGGCAGAGCTTAAATTACAAAAAATGTCACATCTCCTGAATGCTTTGTGCTATTGTGACCACATTTGGTGGACACGTGTAGATATGATGTCAGAATGACCATGGCAAATTTGGTGCCATATGGCCAAAAAGTGGCGCTGTAGCAGCATCATCTACCTATAAAGGAAGGAATCTCTGTCTAACTGTGTATGTATGACTGTCCTTCGCATATCTCAACAACCGTGCATCCAATCAACTTAACACTTGGGTTACAAGCAGCCACAGCACGGTTCTCGACAATGTTGCAAGCAGCACTTCTGGGGGCCAAGAAATCAGCCCGTTCTGGATGGGCACGCGCTCCAAACGGGCACTGCACTAGTGTGTCTAAACTTATATAACTTCTCTTGTTTTCTCTCTGCCTCCCTTTACTCTCACGTCTCTCGTCTTTCCCTCTAAACTTTTCCTTTTCCATCACTATCAGGGTTGTCCAGTCTCCAAATCTCCACCATAGCGGAGGAATTGGCTCGTAAAACTGAGGATGGGTCCCGCCAGCAAGAAGAGATCACACACCTCCTCTCTCAGATAGTAGACCTGCAAAAGAAAGCCAAATCTGTGAGCACACATGGACATGAACCCATTTGAACCCCAGGAGGGACTGTTGTTATACTCATTTCACTATGCTCATTTCGCTGATTCAAACCTGCATGTGTGTGTTTCTAGTTTGCGGTGGAGAATGAGGAGCTTTCTCAACACCTGGTGGCGGCTAAAGATGCCCAAAGGCAGCTCACAGCAGAGGTAACTGCCTTGTCGTGATCCCATTTCGTTGCTTGCCAAGCTGATACCAGACAGTTTGACTTCCAAAAGATAATTTTATATCAATCTTTATGTCTACTAACAGCTGCAGGAGCTGGAGGAGAAGTATTTAGAGTGTATAGAGATGCTGCATGAAGCCCAGGAGGAGCTGAAGAACCTGAGGAACAGAAACTTCCCTGCAGGAACCCCTCGACGTTACCATCCTCTGGGACTGTACCCGATGGTGAGGGAGTGTGTGAGTGCGTCTGTATGTGTGTGTGTGTACATGATTGTCGTCCGTCCCTTAACAAGGAGCGTTTGTGTTGCAGGATTCTCTGGCGGCTGAGATTGAGGGAACGATGAGGAAGGAGTTGAGTCTGGATGATCCCGAGTGTGAGGAGCAGAAGTACGTCAAGAGTCAGAATTAAAATGGTGCACATCATAGATATAAAACACTCACTACATATTGGCTGATTCTCTTGTGTTCGGTTGTGTGCAGAATCCATCGGAAGCGCGTGTTTGAGACGGTCAAGAACGTCAACCAAACAGTCCGTCAGCGCTCTCTGACGCCTACCAGCTCCAACATCCCGGGCTCCAACCAGTCTCTGTCGGCTCGCACGTCGCCCCAGTCAAGCGGCCTCTCCACGCCTCACTCCATCATGTACGGAGGGGACATCAGCGGAGACAACGTTGCCCTTGACAACCGAACGCAGAGCATCCTGATGGAGACGGCAGCCAATCAGGACAGGTGAGGAGGCAATTAATCAAAACCTTACTTAAGTAAAAATATGTAAGTATTATCAGCAAAATGTACTTAAAGTATCAAAAGTAAAAGTAGTCATAGTGCAGTAAAATATTCCCTGTCAGTGTTTTACTATTATATTTGACATTTCTGGATTAATATTACTGCTGCATTAATGTGTATGTTGCATTTTAACTGTTTTATATACTGTTGGGTAGTTTAATCTACAGCAATGCATCATATTCTATAAGATCATCATATGTTTGTAGCGTCAACTTTTCATTAACTTTGAAAAACAGCCGTGATTTCAGCATTTTCCAGCTGATCCCAAAAGCTTTTTAAATAGTTTATTAGCTTAAGAAGTAGGAGAATTTTCTCAACACATAGAGGAACACTTCATCCTTCAGTTTACCACAAACATTCAAAATCAACACATCTGGAGATATTGTGATCTGTAAAGTAAGTAAAGCTGACAGACAAATGTAGTGGAATAAAAAAGTACAATATGTACCTCTAAGATGTAGTGGAGTAGAAGTATAAAGTTGCTTAAAATGGAAAAGTACAAGTGCCAGAAATTTCTACTTAAGTACAGTAGGCTATTTGAGTAAATGTACTTAGTTACATTCCACCACTGAGTTTATATAACATGTACTTCAACTAATCATCTGCAGCAGCACGGAGGGCCGAGAGAAAAAGGCCACAGCTGAGGACCTGCGTCTCGCCCTGCGCCGCCTCTCTCTGCGTCGACAAAACAACCTGAGCGAGAGGCGCTTCTTTGATGAGGAGAGGGAGCGCAGACGGGGAGGACACGGAGGTCTACACGACTCCCTTGGCCAGGAGGGTTTGTTGACCCCCTCGGAAAGCATCATGTCCCTTGGGAACCTCCACCTCTGGGCCTCACGAGGGCCCTACCTCCCTGACAAACTCCAGATCGTCAAACCGCTTGAAGGTGAGGGAGGGAGGGAGAGCGGGACGAGCAGCAAGGCGGGGAGGAAGCGGGAAGGCGACCGACACAGAGGGGTCGGGACAAAGAAAGGGGGCAAGCGGGGCTGGGGGACGGAGGGGGAGAGGTGGCAGGAGAGCCGGCACGGGCGTATGCTCGAGGGTGAGAGGGAGAGAGGAAGGAGGTGGGCCAGAGACCGAGCCGGGAGCGGGAAGATGAAGGGAGCGAGAGAGAGGAAAGAAAAGCCTCTGTCACTAATGCTCTTCAACTCTTTCTGGTCTCTGATGCACCATCACAAGTCAGGCAGCTATTACAAAGACACACAGCCGAGAGGATGGCTGTAGACAGAGACACACTTCTGATTATACCATGCATCCAAATCCTTTGCTTTTTTGACTTATCTTGACCTCCCTCTGGGATGTAGGGAAACAGATTTAAAATGAGGTGTTCTTATGATAGCTAACCAGTAAGTGTAACACTCACACAGTGATTTAATGATGTCACAGCTGGTGTTTTTACTTTGACAGCTGATGGAGAGCACCTGATGTGGCATCACTGATTGACCACAAGTTTAAACCCAGAGAGAGTCACAGCAGTGTTTTATTATTCCCAGAGGTGTGGACTTGGACTCGAGTCGGAACTCAAGTCACAAATTTGATGACTTTAGACTCGACTTGACAAAATCAAAAAAAGACTTGCAACTCCAATGGGACTTTAATTCCAATGACTCGTGACTTCACTCGGACTTGAGCCTTTTGACTTGAAAATACTTGATACCTTCTCCAAAGCCCAAAGATTAAAAAGTGTGCCATGAAATCAATTAATTTCCCGAATCATTAACACGTTAATGCTTTTCATTCCCAGCAAGTCAACATTTAATTCCCCAGATCCACTTTGTTTGAACCAATCCGACAGCATCCAATCAAGTTGCAGGAGAAAACCATGAAGAACTACCTCAGCACCAGTTGGAAAAAATGACTCAGAAGATAATTTCATTCGCGTACAAAAACTATGCGGTGGTCAACGAAAAACAAATTGCGGTATGCAAAACATGCATGTTGAAAAATACAGACGGAGATGCAAATGGCATTGCATTTAATGAAGAGCGCTTTATGACATGTCTAGGACATGAGACTTGATTCGGGACTTGCCTGCTTTGACTTGGGAATTTAGTGTAAAGACTTGAGACTTACTTGTGACTTGCAAAACAGTGACTTGGTCCCACCTCTGATTATTCCCCTTGTGATTTAGTGTTGATTCAACCTTAAAGGTGGCTGCTGTTGGCCGGTGCTGCCCCCTGCTGGCAATAATTCATACTTAGTTTAAAAGCAGTTTATTGTTAACCCAGCAAACATCTCCATGATATATAGACCGTTTCAACAGAATTTTATTGCTAGGCAACAGCTTGGGTCCATGTTTACTTCCTGTCATCTGATGTCATTCAAATACACTGCAACAAGGCCTATTGAAGGAGGCGGGGACACGGGCGGACACGGGTCTTGGGGTATGGGGTATAACATACCGCAGTGTAACTGAAGCTGCATTGCGATTGGCTCAATTTCGGCGAGTGCTGACCAGATTTTACAGCGCATGTGTTTTATCCCCAAAGATATGACGCTTTGATGACGCGTGACCCAGCCTCCTTCAATAGGCGTTGCACTGCAACAGGAAATAAACGGTGACAACTTTGAAATGGTCTATAGAAACGCTGCCATTACGTCTGTTTACATCCATTTGTTTATTTCTATTTACACCTTCTCATTTCTCATATATTTAATATTCTGCCTTTATGTGTTTCTTTACTATTTATTATTTATTTACAACGTCTTCTGTTTTTTTATGATTTTTGTTTGCTCATTCTGCTATCTCTGTTTCAAATTCTGACTAATAAAAAACATTTTCTCATTCTAATTGTTCCTTCATTTCATTTCCATCTTCTTCCTCTGCTCTTCATCATCTATTAATGTCTCTGTATTCTTGCCAACTTTGTTTGTCTTCCTCATCACTGAGGCTTATTCCGTAACATTTCTCCTCATTAATTTTTTTTTTTCATGGATATGCTTATTAGACGTACTTATTAGCATTAAAAGTGCATACTTTTAATGTTTACTTGTCATGCTTTTGTCACATCATTTGCAGTCTTGTATTAGCCCATATGTTAGTACTGTATGTGACATCTGACATACATACATCTGTCAATTTGTCCCTGCACCAATATCACAAAAGCAAGTACTACACATTTATTATAGTTGATGGATAACATGATTTTTCACAGATTACCACAGGACACAGCCAGCTGTTTGTGACGATAAAATAATCAGTTACTTATCAAGTATTGAGTCATAAATAATCCCTATATTGTTTTTTTGTGTGTGTTTGAAGATACATTGAGTACATTGCAGTTGTGTTGCTGTCTCTCCACCAGGCTCGGCCACGCTGCATCACTGGCAGCAGTTAGCTCAGCCTCACCTCGGGGTGATCCTGGACGCCAGGCCGGGAGTCATGCCGAAGGGCTACAGACCACTGGAATTGGAGCTGGAGCAGGTCTGTGTGTGTGTGTGTGTGTGTGTGTCCATCTACAATATGGTGATGTTCATGTAAATGCATCTCTGCATGTTTACTGCATGTACAACTGTGTTGGGGTTATTACGCAACATGTTAACAGATTACTGCAAATATAGTGCTGGTTTTTACCACTACTTTACTACACATTATTTACAACAACTTTTTCATTACACAAATAAAATTGGGATTCATAGTCCTCTTTTACTGTAGAGGGAATCGATGTGCAGTCCATCTCCGTTTGACTTTTCTGCTATTTGTCTTCTTAATTAGTTCAGTGACAGAAGTCAATGGTTAATACATTTTGACCAAAGCAATTCAGGAAATTTGCTGGGTATGGTTTTGAATAATTCATCTTTATTTTGATATTTAGAGGGAAGTAGGGCTGCAACTAATGATTTTTTTTTTTCTCGATTAATCAATTAGTTGTTTGGTCTATAAAATGTCAGAAAATGGTGAAAAATGTCGATCAGTGTTTCCCAAAGCCCAAGATGACGTCCTCAAATGTCTTGTTTTGTCCATAACTCAAAGATGCTCAGTTTACTGTCATAGAGGAGTAAAGAAACCAGAAAATATTCACATTTAAGAAGCTGGAATCAGAGAATTTTGACTTTTTTCTTTTTTGTTAAAAAATTAACAAAATTATCAAAATAGTAGATTCATTTAATGGTTGACAACCAATCGATTAATCGTTGCAGCTTTAGAGGGAAATGATAAATAAAAAAAACGTGTGTGTGTTTATATGTTAGGAATTGACTTATTACTTGCAAAGTACCCTTTACCCTACTCCTAATACCTGTTAAAATTACTACAAGTAGTAGTACTCAGCATGCATCTATAATGATCTGGACTCTCTCTCTCTCTGTGCTGCGTTGTTGTCTACAGGTGTATCCGTGGGGTGGCTTCGAGGAGGAAGAACCCGGGGAGCAATACTTCCAGAATCTGCCCACCTCCTCCTCCTCCGCCTCGCCAGCCGTGCCCTCCACCTCCAGCACGGGTTACACCAACCTCGGGCAGCCTCCGCCCAGCCTCGTTCTACCTTCTCCACCCTCTCCATTGCCATCGCCACATCTCAGCAACACTGACGTCCTGGGTGAGGACATGATACTGTACATTATACATGCTTCAGTGTATCATGGTGTTTGAAATGAGATTAATTTAACGACTGTCTGTGTTTGCATGACTTGCAGCTGCGTACTACCCCGGTAAATGCATGGCTCACACCAGCTCCACTTACACCTTCACAACCTGTCGGATCCTCCACCCAACCGATGAGCTGACGCGGGTCACGCCAAGGTAGGCAACAGAAGTAGTCCAGTGCCCTTCCCCTTGAGTTTCTCTTTAATCTGCCAGAATTCATTCATAATCAACTACTGCAAAGTTTAGTTTTTTCGCTAAAAGCAGCCAAACGTCTGCCTTATTGCAAAAGTCCTGATGAAATAATGTGGTTTTATAAGAGCTGTCATGTGTTTGCACACTCTCCTCTGTTTTAATGGTGCGTTCTTTTAAAAAGCAACTAAAATTAGTTTTGTATTACATTTCATATATTGTAATAACACTAAAAATTAACACACAAACATGCAGTTTGAACATATAATGCAGCTTAATGTGGTAATGTTCCTACAGAGTGCTAAATGTGCACTCAGTCTGAATTTGACTAAGTCCCGCAGGACAAATAAGATCCAAACAACAGTCACTGAGGTGGGATCGTGTCCAAGCAACAATATTCAGTCAGTTGTCTGCTAGACAGCAGGAAGGTGCTTAATAATACATGCAAGTGCTTGAAGTTCGAAGAAACAACATCCTCTGTGCACAACAAATGTCAGTTTACACTGATGAGATATCATGAAAGTGCAATTTAATCGGCAAGAGGTATCATCGTTTCAATGTTTCTAATTGTCTTTGTGCGCTTTCTTTCCAGTCTAAACTCAGTCCCAGCGTCGTCCTCCTGCGTGATGACCAGCACTCTGTTGGGTACTCCTGCTGTGACGCCCTGCACGCCCCGCAGACTCAGTCTCAGGCCGTCCGAATCCTCAACTAACCTCAGGCACGGTTCTAAATACACCAGAAAATTACTTCCTTTTCAGCTTTTTTCTAAAAATATGTCTTCTTTTTGGTATTGTAAGAAGTAAAACTTTGTTTCTTTGTTAAGGAGTTAGCAGATTGTTACTCTTTTATAACGCCATTCACTGTGTATCACACTGAGTTTGTCTTAGTTTAGGTACAGTGTGTAGGATTTGGCGGCATCTAGTGGTGTGGTTGCAGATTGCAACCAACTGAGTACCCCTCCACTCACTCCTCCCTTTCCAAGACTGTGGTAACGTTAGCTGTACAACTGTGGTAACACCGTGGAATCTTTCAGGACCTTCGCCTCATTCAGAGACCATCCTTACCAAAATAACAGTATTTTAGATGCAGCGAAGTGACGGTGGCTGGCGTTACCACGGTTTTGCACTATGCGGTCAGAGAACTACGGTGGCCTTCAGGTAACGTCAAAACGCAAAAGGCTCTCTCTAGAGCCAGTGTTTGGTTTGTCCTTTCTGGGCAACTGTAGAAACAGCCCGTTCTCATTCCCAGGGTGGTAAATACTGAGGCTTTAAAACGGCCGTTGGCGGTCGATACCGCCGCACAAAGCACCCTTTAGCGCCGGTATGAAACTCACTGGGCGTCCATTAACTAAAATGTAAAACCATCGGCGGCAACAGTAAACGCTCCGAGAAAGTGCGCCGGGAGTGTGGTGACGTAGTTTAAACAGCAAAAAGACACACACTGTGCAGGCAGGAGGGGAGGTGGCTGGATCCAGTAAACACAAGGCTTTCATCCAGGAGACCGCTGTTCATGTCCTGTGTGTCACGTTACAATCAGCTGTTCGTTCAGTGTCATTTTCACTGTACAACGTAGTAGTTTTAAGCCCAACCATGTAGTTCTTTCCTAAACTTAACTATAGTGGTTTTGTTGCCTAATCCTAAAGTGGGTAAAAAAAAAAAAAGGGTAACTATGGTGATTTTGATGCCGAAAATAAAGTGACAAAGCTGCGGTATGTTTCGAGTTGGGATGAGAACGTGTTGGTAGAAACATGGTGGACTCCGTGAAGAGGACCCGCTCCTTATGTAGATATGAAGGGCTCATTCTAAGCTAAAGAAAACAAAACAATTCTTAGTTTCAGGTGATTATACACAAATGAAAACATAGTTATGAATATTATATTTCATTTCTGCTAATAGATTCCCAGAAATCCTACACACTGGACCTTTAACTTGCTTCCAGTAAGTTTAACTTGTTTCAGGGCTGATAGGCAAAAGAAAGCAGATTGCGTTGCCAAGATCAACATAACTTTTGTGGCTCAATCATCAGTCAGTATGATGTTGACTCTCATTTGTTTCCCATGTGTTTGTGCAGAGATGCAACACGCACCACCAGCACTTCCCTGGGGTTAGTGCGCCTTCTCCAGGAGCGAGGGATCTCAGCAGCGATGTATCACCAGAGCCAGGGCCTGGAGTACGGTCAAGGCAACGGAGGAGTCTTATTCAGCACCTCCATCGCCCCTAACCGAGCACCCAACCCCGACCCTCTGCGCCCCTCCACCCCTCCCAACTCGCCCACAGGACAGGGAACTTCAGCCGTGCCAACGCCCACGGACTTCGACTTCAAGAGCCCTTCCTACGACAACTTCCTGGCCTCCAAACCGGCCCGCTCCATCCTGAAGGAGGTGACGGGGAGGATGAGGGGCAGGCAGAGAGGGAAGGACTGCGAAAGCCAAACGGATGTTAGCGTGACCGTCCACAACCTCAACCTGCTGGACAAGGTGAAGCGGCTGGGCGTGGCTGGAGCTCCAGGGGGCAGAGCAATGAGTCCCGGACCCATCCTGGGGCCTCTGGGTGGGCTGCGCAGATCCGGCTCCCCTTTTGGGCCCGATGGAATGAGGAGGAACCGGAGTTATCCCGCCATGGTTGGGGCCAGCATGGCCATGAAAGCCCCGGGGCCCCAGGAGTAGTCTGGACTGCTGCTGGCGTTTAGGGTAGCCAAGTAGGAGCCAGGCAGGGCCAAGGACTGACTGTTGATCAGTCGCCTGGAGCCCAAACACAGACTGACACTGTTCATACTGTACGACGTGGCACTACTGACTAGTTTCTATTCACTACTGTGGTTCCACACGGACACTATCCAGTCTTTGATGCTTCTAGGTGGTGACTCATGCTTGAATTAAAAGCAAAATAACTTAACCCAAATTATAAAACCTATTCTGCTATGCACCCGTGCAGATAGTTTTGGTTTAATGTGCCGAAATTATCTGTGAAATGTCTCAGAGATTTGACACATATCTAAAAATCTGGGCATATAAGACCAATTTTACATAATTCAATTTTATGTAATTGGGTGAACTGACCCATTAAAAGCAGAATATCAATATACTTATTGAGATATCTCCCACTGCTGTCTACTCACACCCCTGCTTTGGAGGCTGACTCTGCTGGCTAGATGTAGTACTCCCACTCCTTTTGCCTTTTTCTGAAACGCATCCACAAAATCTCTGTTAAATAAATCTGTCATTGCACTAGTTGGCTCTTTGTAGTCTCTGTAGCACTAAAACATGCCTATCTTCTCTATTATTGGATTAAGAGCCACCTTTTATAAATGGTCACACATACATACATGTCACCCTTACCCCTCGCTCTCTCCCCTCAGTCTTACCCCTTCTTAAATCCCTTCTGACGTGATTAGGTGTGAGTCCGACAAGTCACTTTCAACAAATCATTAAATATATTTTATGTCAGTATTAAAGATTCTTTGGTTCAGTTTCCTAATTGGCCATTAGACCGGAAAGTTGATGGTGCTTCCAGTGAACGGGACGGATCGATATGCAGAAGCAGCTCACGAAGGGGACGGCGAGAGGGATGAGGGAAGTGGCGTATCAGCCGTCGTGGTTTCGGAGAAATGAAGCAATATAGTGCCTAGACTATCTGTTTTTCATCATTTATGTTCTTCATGTGTTGGATTAAGGGTGTGAAAAAGCTGTCACAGCCGTTGTTGCACTATTTATTTAAAAAATCCTATGAATTTAACCTATTTTTCATTAAAAAAATATGTTGTCTCACATGTGCTCACTGTAAATACTGTCACTAAATCATCAGTAATGACACAATCATAAAGGAACCGTTATGTGTAGTGCATAACCAAGAACCACACGTCACTGTAAGTATTTGGGGTGAGCATGTAATGAGGGATTTTTCCAAAATAAAAATTCAGTAATCAAACATTAACTTAATGGTATGATTATTCCTGTCTGCGTGTTTTTCCCCTCTACATGAAGTCGTGACTCATTCAAGACATGAAAAGAAGACAGGAAATCATCATTTACTCTCCTCCAGCAGATGGTGCTCACGAATAACCAGAAAATATTCAGCATGTGAAGTGCAGTGCGTTTGTCCGTCTGTCCACATTGGCCATTAGCCATTCACCATCTGCATCGCTTGTGCTGTGAGGGATATGATGAGGGCTGCTTATCAAACCTCTATTAGCCTCAGGTTGAACGAGAGGTGAGCAATAATCAAAAAATGCCACTCTGGGCAGCTGGGGAGGCTAATTAGAAGAAATGAGATAACTCTGTTTCAAATGTCACTGCTGCTTTCACGGTGGATGTCTGTCCTCTTAGCATAACATTTTGATAATCTTATTTATCACAAGATCCAATCACCTTCTGAGCACACAAACAGGGGCGAGTCTAGGATCAGAAATTTAGGGGGGGCTCAGCCCCTAACGAGAATGTGACCGACCCGGTCTCACTCCCAACTCGTCAAATACCGCCGATTGGGCAGCGCCCCTCTGCATCGGCACCCTTTAGCAACAGTATGTGACAAACCGGACTTTCAATTAACTCCAATATAAACCCACCCGTGGCGTCATTCGACGGTCTGAGCAAGTGACGTAGTATTAATGGCGTGACAGTCCGCTCAGGGCGGCGGAAGGGTCAAACAAACACAAGACTTTCAACCAGGAGACTAAAAGTAACGTTATCATGTGAGTCATTAGTCATGTGAGTCGTTATTCAGTGAAGCTAACATCAACTACGACGGTTTCCTAACCCTACCGAAATCGTTGTGTTCCCCAAACCTAACTTCCTGTGAATACAGAAGTTTATTTTGAAAGGACACTATGCATGTAAAGAGAGTATATTGACATGCCGCCCCTGGTCTGTCCAAAAGACACGCAAGAGGGGTACACTGTACGTCGATGTCCGATGCCGAGGGAACTGAAATGTAGCCGTTATGGGTGACGTTATGGTGTCTACGTCCACTTCTTATACACAGTCTATGGCTATAGAGGTGCTGGTTTGGCTAGCTGTGTCCCAAGCTATTGGTTCAGACCAGAGAGTGGTATCGATCTTCTCATCTAACGCTTGGCCAGAAAGTGATAAAGTGTTCTCTAAATGTCTCTACATTTCTTTTAAGTGTGTAGTTTCCTAAATCACTATCTTTGAAACATTTGCTGATGTGTTATGTGGTGATAGTTGCAAGATGAATCTATATCATGTGAGCTTTTGAATTACAGGTTTTTGGAGAAAACTCTCCTTCTCTTACCATAACTCCTTCTGTTTTAGATGCCAGTAAAATGCCTTTGAATTGACTAAAGCTGATCTGAAAGTTAAAGAATGGACATTTTGGAGACATGTCGAGCCAGTTTCATAGATGATCCAGGAAGAGCTCGGACCATCTGCTCGTCACCGTATCTGGATCTTCATTACAGCCACGCTGTTGGAGCTCATGCTGCTTTCATGAGCGTGTGGCTTTTCTCATTAGTACACAAAAACCAGAGCACTTATGCATGTATGAGCGCTTGAAGCGCTCCATGTTGTAGGCTGCACGTGCATTCGCCTTTAGGCCTTTTTTTTTGTGCATCATTGGTAGGCTACTCCTAGCAGATATCCACATCTGCTGGTACACACACACACACACACAGTGGAGACATTTACTGGCCATCCCACTGAAGCCTTTAATCCTTTCCAGAGCTTTTAACTCTCAAGTCGGCCTCAGATCTTTAAACAGAAAGTTTGAATCAATCCCCCTGGCTCTCTCTGAATCTCAAGTCTCTTTATATTTCTGATTCAAGTGCGACCTCAGCCCAGGCCAGTGGCTTGAATGCCCAACAACACACACAGCTATAAACACACAGCAAACCCTCTCTTTTCCCCAAGGCGTCCAAAATCACCTTTCTGAATAATTCACCGCGTCTGCTTTGTCCATCGATCCCTCTCTGCACCTCTCACTCACGCAGACACATCTTTCACTTAACACACGAGGCCAGGAGCGGCTTAATGGGCCTCTTCATCACAATTCACCACCACCGAGGATTCCTCCTCTTTCCCATACCTTCTACAGGTTGAAGAGCAGCCTGTCTGCTGGCTTTTCTCACTGTTGTTTGCACGATAATCATATAGCAAAAAGACATAAAATGTCAATACCACCTCATCAAATCTCTTCTGCCTTAAGAAGTTTCACATTTTCTCATAACAGAAATTTTTTTCATAACACCAAAACACTCTGAAAGCTGATATTGGAGCCAAAAGCAATTAGGATTTATTTTGAGCCCGCTTTAATAATTCAATCGATATCAGTTTCTGCAAACACTTCAAACCGTTTCAATATTTAGCACAGACGTTAAAGCTCATAATGATCTTTCCGTTCTTTTGAAGATATTCTCCAACGGTCCCCGGCCCGCTTCCTGAATGATGCATTCACTGACTTTCATCTCCTTTGTGCGTCTGCACGATGACCCTTTATCTCAGCATCAGACATCTCTCCTTTTACATTCGTCATACCAGCATCATTACCCATCATCCACCATGGTCCAGCAATTTTGCTTTCATCATTTTGCATTAGGCGCAGACACTGACCTCTGACACTGGAGAAGTCATTTGAAATAATTTGGTTCTCTATTCATTTCTGTTTGAATAGCAGTGAGATGACAGTGATTTTTATTTCAATACATTTAATTTATTGCATGTAACTATTAATATAAAAGAAACTACACCTGGCAGAAAATAAGAAATGGATGACTAGTCCCATGAAAGACTCTTTACTCAGGGATCTGCAGGCAATTAAATTCTACTAGTTTAAATATAAAGCAAAACAAAATCCCCAAACTCTACAGAGGGAGAAATGCACATACACAAAATCACTAATAACTTAACAGACACCATCCAGACATGGACTTCTGTCAGATCCCTGTTTCAGTAAACATAGTCCCTTTGAACGATGATGAGAACTATCTGGAGAGACATAGTCCAGAAGTGGCTTCAAATACTCAGATATGACTCATCTTCAATCTTTAAAGTTCCCCTCAAGACACATTTAAGTATGTTAAAATACTCTGCTATGATAAATATTTTGTTTAACGGGGTTTTCCCACATAAAAAGTTAATTTTAAAAAACTCTGTAAAGGGACTGGTAGCACATCTACACTTTCTCCCTCATTGAAAAATTAGGGATCTGGCCTCGCCCCGCCCACCACCACCGCTGCTGCTCGCGCTAGATTGAGCAGTGAGCATCAAGATGGCGGCACAGAGTCCAGCTTGCGATCTGCAGCGATAGTTTCCGTGTCTGGTCTATTTCCTCCGTTTGTGGAAACATCCGAGAGATTCAGCCATACATGTTTGACCAGCCCAGTCGCCAGGAAAAACTGTTGGTGTTGTACATTTCTGCAAACCACGGATATGTTGAATGTCAACGTTTTCGCATTCGGTCAGAGCAAGTGATGTAGTATGTCGAGCGACCGTTATTGAAAGTTACGTGGTATAATAACAAGCGCAAAAGTCCACGAGGGCGGTTGGGATGGTGGATGGGTCAGACAAACACAGGATTTTCATCCAGGAGACGGCTGTTCTAAATGTAAATGTTGATGTACGCTTGTGACATAATGCTGCTACGCTTGTTAAGTAACGTGCGGTTGTTATTTATTTACGGTCGTTCCATTACGTTGTGCCGTTACGTTGTGCCGTTACGTTGTGCCGTTACGTTGTGCCGTTATGTTGGTACATTGTCACGTTGGTACATTTTCACGTTG
>CAKAKR010057757.1:0-75969 GCA_916700685.1 Adelosebastes latens | reverse complement strand
TTTGGCCGTCGCCATCTTGGTATTTGGTCGTCGTCATCTTGGTTTTTGGCCATCGCTATCTTGGTTTTTGGCCGTCGCCATCTTGGTTTTTGGCCGTCACCATCTTGGTTTTTGGCCGTCGCCATCTTGGTATTTGGTCGTCGTCATCTTGGTTTTTGGCCGTCTCCATCTTGGTTTTTGGCCGTCGCCATCTTGGTATTTGGCCGTCGCCATCTTGGTTTTGGGCCATCGGCGTCTTGGTATTTGGTTGTCGACATCTTGGTATTTGGCCATCGCCATCTTGGTTTTGGGCCATCGGCGTCTTGGTATTTGGCCGTCGCCATCTTGGTTTTTGGCCGTCGTCATCTTGGTATTTGGACGTCGCCATCTTGATTTTTGGTTGTCGCCATCTTCGTTTTTGGCCGTTGCAATCTTGTTTTTTTGCAACCATAAGTGACACAAGAGGGTGGAGCTAAGTACAACCAAATGCTGAATAAGACATTTTTAGGCGACCAAAGAGGATTTAATTAATTTTCATGAATTAGCAAAAACGCTGCAGGACTTGAGATCAAATGCTTCCTGTGTGCTGATGATTTGGTCGTGCTGTTCAAGACAAAAATAGGCAGAAGCTCAGCAGTAAACCTCAAAAGATGGGAATTATGATCTTGTTCTGAGATGATTGGAATCAGGGAGGCACAGAATGAGAGTTATAATCTGGCTGTGAATGACTGCGAGGACAGAGCGAGATAAGAACACCACGGATATGCAGAAATGTGCACATGTAGAGCTTTGTAAGGGCTTTCAGTTTATTAACAACTCCTGCTGCATCCTGCACCAGCTTTTCATCAATCAGAGACAAATTAGGAGAGAGGAAGCACTAACAATGAAAAACAAATACAACCAAAACACAAGGTTAACTGGAGCTTTATTTGGCTCCCAGTAGAGATCCCACAGTTGAAGATAATGTGAGCTCAGTAGGGAGGATAACTGGAGAGGACACTGACTAATCCCGACAGCTAAATAGAGTCTGGCAGTGGTGGGAAAGGCATTCAGATCCACTAGTAATTCCACTATGGGAAATGTGTTTACAAAAGTCATTTTCCCTCCATGTTTTTCTTTTCTTCATTATTTTTGGAGATTGCAAATATATATCTGCCTCTTCTCTCCCTGAAGCCTCAAGAATAGATGATACAACCTACTATTGGGTGTAGTAGGCCCCTATTGACCCACATTTATGGGGGGTATAGCGACTGATAATGCCTATTTAATAGCCTGACAACAGTCTAATCGGCTGTGAACCCGATTCAACTGTTACCAGCTCATTAAATGTGCGTTATCTTCCACGACGGCTTTCTCTCTTGGATTTTGGTCGTCGCCATCTTGGTATTTGGCCGTTGCCATCTTGGTTTTTGGTTGTCGCCAACTTGGTATTTGGCCGTCGCCATTTTGGTATTTGGTCGTCGCCATCTTGGTATTTGGTCGTCGCCATCTTGGTATTTGGTCGTTGCCATCTTGGTATTTGGCTGTCGTCATCTTGGTTTTTGGTCGTCGCCATCTTGGTATTTGGTCGTCACCATCTTGGTATTTGGCTGTGGTCATCTTGGTATTTGGCCGTTGCCATCTTGGTATTTGATCGTCGCCATCTTGGTTTCTGGCCTTCACCATCTTTTGGCGTTTCACGCGGTCTCTACTATAGCGCCTGACTTCCGCTTTTGCTCCTGTTATAGTTACTACGGCCGCTAGAGATCACTGTCGTCTTCTTTTATTCCTTCTTTCGGCGGTCACCCATGTGAATCAATGATAAAACCCCACAAGTAGGTGTAGCAGGCCCCTACTGACCCATATCTATGAGGCTTATAACCACTGATAACACCCATTTAATAGCCTGATAACGGTCTAACCTGCTGGTACAGCAAGGCTGTATTTCTGCTGCAAACATACATTGCTTCTCTCTCTTCACCATCTGTTTTTGTGGGAAATAAGATGATCACTGACAGTTTATTTGGTCTTATATGTATCTTACTGATATTGGCTGATCATTTATCTTTAAAATCCTTTATGACACTTCTGTGTCGCTTCACCCTGGCTTTGACTAAGATATCACACAGCCCTACGCACAGCTCTGGTGTTGGACTGACTCAGACAGGTTAACACCAAACTGTGCTTCAGATATCTGATATTAATAATCAGCGTGAGCCAGTAATGAGTAATACACATGCATCACAGTCTCAGACCTTTACAGCGTACATGAAATTCATTTTGTGTGTTAAAAAAAAGAGAGTGGAAGACGGGAGTGTGAGGAGAAATAATATTAGTCTTTTCTTTGTTGACGGAATGAGAAAAATGTCCCCGCCGCTGTGTCACTGACAGCAATTAGCCGCCTTGTTATGACAGACAGTAGTGGGAGTTTGGAGGAGTGAGGCACGCTGCAGCAAACAGTTTGACTGGGAAAGCGACGAAATGTATTAGACGCCACAATCTGCTGGGGTGTAAATATTTTCTCACTGCCGAGAATCAGTTGGATCCTTTGTACACTGTACAGTAAAATGTTTGTTTGAGAATGACGGAGCAATATTTCACTCTTGTTTCCCATAAAATAGTTGCATGAATGACTCCGGCATGTGTTGGTGTTGGTGTGCGGCAGAGAGATACATACTTCCTTTCACTCCTCGGTCTCAAAGGTCCTTCAGTGAACTTTGTCACTACAGATAGAGCCGAGCACTTTTGTGGTTTTCATTTTAAATCCCCGTCACTGACAAAAAGGAAACGGGCCACACAGAGGGACATTTGTTGTGACAAACTGCTTTTGGCAGAAAGGGACAGACTCATGCACGATGGCGGGATCAGACTGGACTTGCAGTCTCTCCGCTATGCAAGAATGGGAGGTAAGTTATAGGAATAGTTTGGCATTTTTAGCTGTTTCATTAGTTTCCAGTCTTTATGCCAAGCTAAGCTAACCAGATGTTGCCCCCCATAGCTTCATATTTAGCGTACAGACATGAGAGTGGTGTCAATCTTCTCGTCTAAATCTCAGCAAGAAAGCAAACAATGTGTCCCAAAAATGAAATCAACTACTGAGAAAAAAGTATTTTAATATGTAGTTTCAATTTAATTTAATTTAATTATCTTTGGATTGGCTGGTAGGACAGAGTGTTTGAATGCAGCAAATGCATTGAATTAGTCTTAAAATATATATTTTATGTTTCTCAGTCCCCAGATTATGAGCCGTCACTTCCTGTTTCAGAGAAGTCCAACCCCCTGACGCGTGACATCGACCGGGCTTCAGCCAATAGTATTGTGAGGATGTTACAGGCCTGTGACGCCCAGATGTTTCAGGAAGAGACAGGTGCCACCTACCAGGTATACAGGTATTTCACAAACAATGAGTAGCTTATGACAAAACTTTATTCTGAATTTTTTTTTTACGTCATTTTTAGAGGCTTATGAGTGAACAAGTGGTGGAAACATTGATGGAGGTTGCTCAGAAGGTGGAGCTCATTCTCAAGGTATCTTCTCTCTGTCTGTCTGTCTGTATATCTGTTGGTCAGTCATGTATGTTGTTAAAGTCTTGTGTTCCTTTAACAGGATCCTCAGGACAGCCTCGTTGTACTGAGTGGTTGTGGGACTTCTGGTCGACTGGCTTTCCTCATCTCGGTAAAAGCTGTTCTCAAATGTGATTTAGCAAACTGCACACCAGGAATACAGGAAACAAACAAAGTGATAAAGCAATACAGAACAAGCCAGACCATGCCAGTAATATTAGGTTAATGACACTTAATGAAATCATTTGATCAAATCTAATTTACTTTATGGAGAAAAAAATGACTTCCTGTGTTGTGTTTGTGTGTGTTGTTAGTCAGCTTTCAACAGAGCGCTGAGGGAGCTGAACCAGAGTTCAGTTTATTCCTACGTCATAGCAGGAGGAGACAGGTATGTTGGGGTTTATACATAACCATCATTACATTATGAAATACTGTATTTATATTGACATGTTTTAGCTAATGTTAGGTGTGTTTTATGGCTAATGAATTCAGCTTTTCTTCAGCTTTTTCAGCTTTATATATGTTTATAAATTAAATAATCTTCCTCAGAGCGCTGCTGTCCTCCCAAGAAGCTCCTGAAGATGACCCCAAACAGGGCATGCTCAGTCTGAAGAAGGTCAGGGACACAGACAGAGTATAAGGTGGTACTTTTTTTTTGTGCAAAACTCTAACATTTGACCACTGCATGTTTCTTGTGTCCTGCAGGTCTGTGAGGGAAAGAAGCGTGTCTTGTTCATCGGCATTTCCTGTGGATTATCTGTAAGTCACTAACAGTAATTGGCCAGAATCTGAATTCTGCGTTGGACAGGAAGTTTGCAAACTTTCAGATAACTTACGCTACTTTGTGTACATTTGATTTCTTGCTGCGTAGGCTCCATTTGTTGCAGGTCAGCTGGACTTCTGTCTGCAGCACCCTGAGGTCTACACTCCTGTACTGGTTGGTTTCAATCCTACACATCAGGCCAGGTGTGTTTCACTCTTATTCCATTAATATGTCATGAAAATGATGGTAAATTAGGGATAATTTTGTATGAAATGTCCACTTTGTGTTAGGGATGAGTCCATTCCAGGCTGCACGTTCACATTTCGCAGTGTAGCGCAAAGGATGCAGGAGCTCGTCAAAAGCCAAAAGGCCTTCCTCATCAACCCAGCAGTCGGGGTAAGTACTTCTACTCTCGTTTGGCTCAAGAGAGCAGCGTGTCTGTACTTTGTCCAGTGACTCTGTGTTTGAATGTGCTCAGCCAGAAGCCATCAGCGGCTCCTCCAGGATGAAAGGAGGCAGCGCCACTAAGATTATCCTGGAGGTCGTCCTGTCGGCTGCTCATGCCGCCACCTTCACAAACACACCCATCACTTACAAGTAAGCAGAACACTGAAGAGCTTGCTAAATGAGCTGCGTCTGCAGTTTCATATATATATATATATATTGGTGTACTTGATGTACTTATTCACACATCTGGCTCTAAGATTATAACAAAACACTATTGGTCATCTAGTCTCCGATTCTGCTCCCAAAGGTACAACACGCAGCTTCCTAAGTGCTTCTCTGTGTCGACAGCCGATACTCTCTAACAGCCACCTGACAAACCTGCATGAAGCCTCCTGGACATGCTTTTCACATTAGTAGTGACATTTAGGAATGTCAGCACAGTACAGTCACATGTATCAGACATACACGCCATTAGTGATAATGTTAAAGGGATAGTTCAGGTGTTTTGAAGTGGGGTTGTATGAGGTACTTCCGCATAGTCAGTGTATTACCTACAGTAGATGGCGGTCGGCACACCGCCAGTTTGGAGAAACAGACACTGAAGCAAAGTAATGTACTGCTGTGGACGGGTGCAGCAGCAAAACTTATCTTAGACACCTAAAAAAATCTATATCAGTTTAAGTGTACGCTATATTTAGAGTATTTTCAGTGGTTTACCTTGCCATCAGACAGCTATACAGTCTATATTTCCGACTGGGAACTGAAGCCGTTAAATATGGTCTCGCCAAAGCCACCAGACTCCATTGAAAAAAAACAGTAATTTTTAACACGTTCTCATACCAACTCGTCACATACCGCCCCTTGGCGTCATTTTATTTTTGGCATCAAAACCACTATAGTTACTCTTGGCGTCACTTTAGGATTAGGCAACAAAACCACAATAGTTAGGTTTAGGAAGAACTACCTAGTTGGGCTCAAAACTACTACGTTTGTACAGTAAAAATGACACTGAACATTGTGACCTCAGGACACAAACGAACAGCTGATTGTAACGTAACGCACGGGACGCGAACAACGGTCTCCTGGATGACCCCTCCCGCCCGCCACGCGTGTGTCTTTTCGCTCTTTAAACTACGTCACTACACTCCTGGCGCACTTTCTATGAGCGTTTACTGTTGCCGCGGATGGGCTTACATTGTAGTTAATGGAACGCTTTTCATTCATTTCATGCTAAACCAAAGCTAATATGTTTATAATGCATTTTCATTGTGCATTGCTGACCTCTAGAGGTCATTGTTGGTGTACATGCAAGGACATTTAATGATAATAAATCCAAAAAAACATTTTATGTAGTTTATAACATGCACATTTGAATACAGTCATGACTATTTGTCTAAACACCTGAATGTGTAGCAGATGTTTCTAAAGTGTGTTTCTTTCCAACAGAGGCATCCTGCAGCACATGAGAGCGTACGAGAAAACTCTGGATATCACTTACGCTCAGACGGAGGGGATAAGCGCTCTGTTGGAAGCAGCTGGACAGAGGTGGAACATCCTGCTTTACACCTGTCACTGTAACCTTGAGTTTTAGATAACAAGGCAAACAGAGCAGCATCCTGGCTCATCAAACATTGAAATATAAATGACTAAAAAGACTAAAAAATCAATGAATTTTATTTGTTGGTGTTTCGAGGTGGAAAAGCATCTGACTCTCTCCATTGAAACCCACAATAATGGCATTTTGCATGGTGGATTAGCTGTTTCTAAAGCCTCCAGCGGTGGAGAAAACTCTGATCTACAATACTGGCAGCCCACACAGATGCAATATGAGCCTCTCTTCTCATTAAACAGACAAAAAAGATGCAAAAGCTCTTTGTTGTTTTGACCTATTTGGAACTACCTGCTCCTGTACTCTGTGTTCTAGTTTGCGGCGTGGCGGGCGTGTGTGTTACCTGGGCTGGGGCTCCTTGGCCACGCTGGGCCTCATCGACGCCAGCGAGTGCGTCCCCACATTCGGCGCAGGTGAGACAAACGTGATGCTCTCATTAGTGGCAAAACAGCACGGCTTCATTTGCACCTCAATTAACACTTTTTCTGGGTGATTAGATTGTGCAAAAATCACGCATAAAGGTGTGAATACACTAGAACAATCTGTGGTTAATGATCAGATTTGCATTTTAACCAGATTTGCTGTTACAGTACATTTGCATGACATATATCCTTTGTGTGTGTGTGTTTGAGACTACGAAGATATTCGGGGCTTCATCAGTGGAGGATACAGAGAGCTGAGCAACAATGAGGGTCCACTGGTATGTGAAGGGAAACAATGAAATAACATCTATTTAAATATAATAGAATTAATGAAGTAATTATTGCAAACAAAGAACATTGAATGTGACTACAGTAGTGCCGTCAGTACCAGCTGACTCCAAACATGGAGGTGTCTGTTCCGGCTCGTCTCTGCGTTTTATTAAACAAGTCTGAGAAATCCTCACACGGCCTTACAAAGTATTAAAATGTCTGAAATCCAGTCAAATCCAATTAAAATGAAATCCAGCTCTTATTTCGCACCGTGTAATGACACATCTGTCTCAGCTGTGTCTGACTTGTAGATTAACCCCGAGCAGGATTAGTATGAAATACATCATACTGTACCTGCTTTATGAAACCTAGAAGGATATTAAGTCTGTTAATCTGCTTTCGTTTTTTTAATTACACTGCTGGGTGGTCTTCGTTCAGTCAAAGGCTACTACTTGAATTTGCTTCTTTTTTTTTAATTTGTAAGTGTTATTTATATCCACTTTGTAGAGAAAAAAAACACATTTATTATTTAATACATTTAATAATTTTTGAGGTTAATACTTGTATTTTGTGTTTCTACTAGAACATGTTTAGTATGGAGGACGAAACCTGCCAAAATAAAAAAATTAATGAATAAATACATAAATGACTTGATAAATAAATATGTCATTAAATATAGCAAAATATTATTAAAAATAAATGTAGCCATTAATTAATCGATAAAATGTTACATAAATTGATATTTCTGTTTGAATTTGCTTCGTTATTTATTTATCTTTATATTAATTCCCTATTTATTTACTCTTCTATTTAATGTTTCCTTTTATTTATTTATTAATTTATTTTTATTAATTTTTAAATGTATTTATTTATTTTTGCATTTACTTTTTATTTATTTTCTATTTTTAAATTTATATATTTATGCATTTATGCATTTATTTCTGCACAATTTTTCCTTTGCATTTCACCCCATATTTATTTCCCCAAACTTATTTATTTCTGTATTCTTTTCTTTATACATTTCTTTTTACATTTCTTTTTACATTTCTTTATGTATTTCTGTCCCATTATGCAAATGAGGGGGCTGTCACTCAACGTGTGTCATGGGGTCAGAGCATAGCAATTTTTCTCATATTATATCAGTTAATTAATGGCTACATTTATTTTTAATATTATTTTTGCTATATTTAGTTACATATTTCTTTATTTATCAAGTCATTTATTTATTTAATTATTCATTTATTTTTGTCTCCTTTAAACATTCATGATTGAAGAAGCAACAATCAAAGATAAAGTTTAACACAGAAAGTAACAACTACTACACAAAAAAACTACTGTACATGTTCCAAACATACATGGTGTATTACTTTAAGGAGGTTTTTGAACAAATCATGTGTTTTCTTTTCTCTAGGGTCCAGACCTTTGCATCGCACATGAGGATTTTTTGCATCTAATTCTGCCCTCCCTAAACGACCAGGATATCGTTCTTCTTATCTACACACACTCTGGTAAGACAGCTTTTTTTAATATTTGGATTGTGTCCAAATCAACACTTGTGTCTTGATGGTTTCTCTCCACAGATGATGTCAGTGAAGTGGCGAAGCTGGCGCGCAGAGTGAGAGAGAAGATGTCAAACCTCCATGCCGTTTATCATCGGGTTGATGGAGATACTGCAGCTGCTGCACAACAAGTAGCTATCTGTCTATCTATCTATCCATCCATCCATCCATCCATCTATCTACCTAATAAAGTCTGAATTGTTTTTTTGCAGGATGACATCGATAAGCTGTGTTTATCCTCACTAAAAATCACTTGGCCACCACCTGCTTCAGGGAGCTTACCACCCATGGTACAGCAGCACACACACATTGATTCAGTGACTCATCGGAGCATGATAAATAACTGTTTTGCCTCATTTACTTTTTCTGTCTCCCATCCTCCTTTAAACAGATCATTTTCTGTAAAACTAATTTAGCCTTTATTGATTTTCAGTTTTTCTTGTGTTCTATAGGTCTTATTTTAGATGACAGCTTTTTTTTTTTTAAATGTTTGCATCGTTTCCTTCCAGTCTAGCTTATGTAAATGCAGAGAAAAAATCAATTCCGCCTCTCTCTCGGCAGTGGGAGCTGTCCACTAAGCTGCTGCTGAACGCCGTGAGCACCGGAGCTCACGTCTTAAAGGGGAAGATTTACCAGAACCACATGATGGACGTGCAGGTCACCAACAGCAAGCTCTACTGCAGAGCCACACGTTTACTCCAGGTATATAAAAGATTTTTACAGACAAGACAGAGACACAAGATTACGTAATAATGCAGGACATGTCTCAGTTGATATTGTACTTTAGTGGTGCAAATTCACAACAAATTAACAATCAATCCCAGACAGAAGAATCAGTAGATTTACAATAAACACTAAGTGAAGCTGTCTCCTTCTCCTTCCAGAAGCTGTCTGGTTGTCCCGAGTCCCAGTGTGAGGAAGCTCTCCTGAAGGCCGTCTACCGAGTGGACGAGCTGACAGTGGACATCACATCCTCTGACGTCACCACGCACAC
The DNA here is from genome assembly GCA_916700685.1 of Adelosebastes latens. NCBI lineage: Eukaryota > Metazoa > Chordata > Actinopteri > Perciformes > Sebastidae > Adelosebastes > Adelosebastes latens. Next base: position 66,384 of record CAKAKR010057757.1, on the reverse strand, counting down.
ACATGCTGCCAGAAACAGCACCAAGGTGAGGAGGCAGCATGGTACATAAAGTCCTAGAGGGATGTATGGATGGTGGCTGGCTATATTATATTATCTGTGTGTGTGTGTGTGTGTGTAGGTGGTCCCTCTGGCTTTGGTCTGTTTGCTGACTGGTCGCTCTCTCACGGAGGCGGAGACTCATTTGGAGCAACAGCCAATCATAAGGGAGGCTGTGGAGGCCTGTCTGTCACTACATTCATGTATTTAATCAATTTCCCCTCTACAGAGAGAGAGAGGTGGTGGGTCAGCAAATTAACTGATTTCTACTATATTTAGTGTAATTAGTCAAAGTTGAGTCAAAGGTTTATTGGTTCTTGTTTTGATTATGAGCTAATATTCATTATAAGCCAAAATCAGACCTACGCTGTTTTGAGGCAACAGTTTGGATATTGTCACCTGGAGGCCTTAAAGGGGACATATCATGCTCATTTTCAGGTTCATATATTTTTTTTTCTCATTCTGTCTGTCTGAATATACCTGTATTCCCCCTCTCTCTGAAACGTTCAGTTTTAGCGCCTCTCTCTTTAAGAACCCCCTTTCCAGCAAAGCCAAGTCTGCTCTCTCAAAATCGTCGTCACCTTGGTTTTTGGTCGTCGTCATCTTGGCTTTTGGTCGTCGTCATCTTGGTTTTTGGTCGTCACCATCTTGGTTTTTGGCCGTCGTCATCTTGGCTTTTGGTCGTCGTCATCTTGGCTTTTGGCCGTCGTCATCTTGGCTTTTGGCAGTCGTCATCTTGGTTTTTGGTCGTCGCCATCTTGGTTTTTGGTCGTCGTCATCTTGGTTTTTGGTCGTCGCCATCTTGGTTTTTGGTCGTCGTCATCTTGGTTTTTGGTCGTCACCATCTTGGTTTTTGGTTGTCGCCATCTTGGTTTTTAGCCATCGCCATCTTGGTTTTTGGTCGTCTCCATCTTGGTTTTTGCCCGTCGCCATCTTAGTTTTTGGCCGTCGTTATCATGATTTTTAGCCGTCGCCATCTTGGTTTTTAGCCATCGCCATCTTGGTTTTTGGCCGTCTCCATCTTGGTTTTTGGCCGTCTCCATCTTGGTTTTTGTCTAGGAGTTGTCCATTTTTTTCGTCGATGAACTTTAACCCTTTCAGTGTGTTTTCAGTTCATGAAAGTTAATGGTAACATTTTTGATCGCCTGAAAATGTCTTGTTCAGGTTGTACTTAGCTCCACCCTCTCGTGTCACTTCTGGTTGCAAAAACCAAGATGGTGACGGCCAAAATGAAGAACTCAAAGCTTCAAAACCGGTCCACAAACCAATGGGTGACGTCATGGTGACTACGTCCACTGCTTATACTGTCTATGGTAGGCCCTCCAGATACTCAAATGTATGTACACGATATGACTCCTTTAAATGCAACACCATGTTATAACACTAAGGGGCAGACTTGAGTCAAGGCTCTCAGAAACCTGCAAATGTCCTGTCAATTTGTACTGTTGTTAGAAGAGACACTGTTTTGAAATATGTCGGTACAAGATGAACATTTAATTAAATGCTTTCCTGATGTAATACAGTATATTGCATAAATGAATTATGTAAAAAAAAGAAGTCTATAATAGATACTGGGATTATGTTTGATGCTTCATTGACATGTTCACCCTGTGTGACAGTTTTCTGCAGGTAGAGGCTCTACCATACCGGTCCATGTGATGTAAGCCAACCTCAATCCCTCTGTGGCTCAACACACACACACACACACACACACACAGGTACTGGATTAGCGTGACGTGAGTGTATCTTGAGAGCGGCTGAGCAGCTTTGGGAACCTTTGGAGCAGAGCCAAATGCAGTATAGGGAAGAGCACAGAGCAAAGGAAGGTAAAGCGCACATTAGATCTGGATCAGAAAGCATTATTCTCTGTGTTTATACAATACAAGGACGGCCTCTGTACTCAGTGAACTCAGTGCATTCACATGTAGCGCTCCAGTTTAGAAAAACATGAGAATCTTCCTGTGCATTTATTTTATTTATATGAAGATTATTACATTAATTTGCTCTAGGTACATGATGTTCACTTGGTGATGTCACAGACTGATGGACGGCCAAATAGACCAATAACAGCATAGGCACGCACACACACACACACCCTCTTGGTACCACAAAAAGGAGGACTTTTATCAATCTAAGCAATAAGAAATAGATGTTTCGCCTCGTTCACACACAGAATATCTCTGCTCTAAAAGTACAGTTGAGCCCAGCCCAGAAAATACTCCTTAGGGGTCTTAAAAAGTATGTTTTCCAGCATTTTAAACGCCAGTTTCGATCCATTCCAGCCTCTTTAACAGGCTCTGATTCTGCTGGAGAGAGAGAGAGGACGTCAGGAAACAAAAGACAGCCACTTCTTCGTGATCTCCCCCCCCTCTGTTCCTGTCGATCTACCTTCATATAACCATGGATACAGTAAGGCATCAGTAACACGCTTCACGGCTGGTTATGCAAACCCCACCTGAATCTACAGCATGTAACACACACCTAAGGAATTCTTTTTTATAAGCAGCAGAGAAGGGTTTACGTCAATCTGAAAATCAGATGTTCATGTAAATGATCACTGGACTAGATAAATATAATGAGGTACGGTCGCTAAAGTTTACACACTAGCATGTTTAAAGGGGAAAACATATTCTGAATGTCAAATATTCAAACATGATACAATAAAGCTACTAAAATACAGTTTGTGATTTAGAATAATAAAAAATGAACAGGCAATTAACGTCTAACATGTCTCCGAGGTATATTAATGGCTATATGATTGGATGAATCATTAAACCTGTGGTCCACTGAACACACAACTTGAGTTCACATAACACACCCATGGGTGCCAAAAATGTATTTTTTTGTTTTAAAAAATATTATTCATACACATTGAATATACATTTAACATAAAAAATATATATAATTCATATAATTAAATAGGATAAGGTGGTGGTCTCAAATTTCGAGATTCTACACCGGATCTGGAGTGATAAAGTGCTTCAAGTGTTTTTTGGTTGCAGTTTTTTTTAATCTACTACCCGTGTAGTCACTGAGGAGTTTATGGGAGTCTGTGACGAGTTAAAAGTCATCCAGGTCGACGTCACTCTCTTTGGGTTTGCGGCATTTCACCCTTCCCGGCGAGCGGCTCCTCCTCTGGCCCGCACCGCCACCAGCAGCCATTTTGGGCACTTCTATGGAGTTTACAGTTTTAGGTGGTGAATCCGTGTCGACGTCCTCCAAGGAGCCGGGCTGGCTCTCCACAGAGGTCTTGGTGAACTGACGGAGGAGGGCACCATCCTCCCTTTTGTTCACCTTTTCTTCCTCAGGCTTGAACTCGTCGACAGCGTCAACACCTTCTTTCTCCTCCTCGTCTCCCGTTGCTACAGCTCCCTCGCGTCCTGATTCGTCGGCGCTGGTGTCGCTTGGCCGTTTGCCGTCGGTGTCTGAGTCTTCGGCGTCGGCCTCTTCTCCCTCGGTCCCAGTCACCCCCTGAGTCAAACAAAATAACAGTAAATTATCTCTGAGCAGTTGTAATTGACTAAATTGGGGCAGCTAAGTGTCAGTAATTACAGCTAGTTACAGTAATAGTTGGTATTAAAATTAGTGTCAGTTAATCAATGCAGAGAGGCTAGAGTAAGAAAGGTTTTTCAGAACAGTTTGCGGCTGACAATAACAGCAGACGTCCATCAGATGAAGCGTCGTGTTGCTGCTGAACAAAACAGATTTGTTCAATCTGTCTAATTGGATAGCCAGATTATCTTTTCCCACAGGCTTAGAATTAGTGGCGAGGCTACAGTAGGTCAGATTCCTCTTTAAGGTGCAGTAGATGTTCAGGCACTCGGTGGTGTTTTAAAATAGGTGGTGGTGCTCAAATTGGTGGTATTCATAACTTGAATGTCAGCTCAGGAGTTCAGGTGTGCAGGAACAGTCACATAATAGTTGTTGCATCCGTTAGCAGACCATGCAGCCATTAAACATCCTGATTAAAAATACTTATAGTCATGTCATAACATTTAATTTAATTAGTCTATAAGTTGTTGGAAATTATAGAGAGAATATAATTAGAATTTTCATTGGTTCCTGGTTGGTTAATATTAAAATACTAAATGTTTAATTTCCACATAAAATATGAATAATATGACCACAACTCTGTTATATTATCAATCAATCATTATCTGTCTATACACCAGATGCAAATGCTTCACAAATGTCCTTATATCTGCTTAAAACTACATTATAATGTATGTTTTATTAACAGCTTTGTTGAATACTCGATTCTGATAGGTCAATTACGGCATTCTAAGGTCTGTTATTTCTTTATAGCAGACCGTTGCTATGAATAACAGGCCGTTGCTATGGATGCAGTTCCGATCTCGGACTATTTTTTTTAGCGCAAACAATAAAATATTTTTTAAATCAATATTTTGTGTCAAATTATTGGTTTATTTAGTAAGTAGTCTTGTAGTAAGCATGATAATGTACATTATCCCTTACAAACTGTAAATACTAATAAGGGGTTAAACCATAGAAATAGAATAGGAGTAGAACGGATATTCCCATTCCAATAAAAATAGCAGGATGGTCAGAGCGGCGGGCATTTTTATTTTCACCGTTGCGACCGTTGTAACGGGCTAACTTCCGTATAAACTAAGCCGACTCACGGCAAGTGACTCTCTTGTCACAGCGTAGGAAAGCACATTGCTATCGCCAGATGACTTTGTTTTGGCTCATTTTCTGTCTTCTCCTATTCTCTTTCTACGAGTTGAAATAACGTTTTCCCGGAAAACGATGCGTGTGCTAAACTACGGCAAGTACAAAAGGTCAAAGTTGAGTCAGTCAAAAGGTCATTTGATTCATCCTACCTGTGCTGAGGCTCTTTCCTCCTCTGATGCCACCCCTCCCTGCTCTTCACCCTCTCCTCCCGTTTCGCCTTCATCCCCGTCATCTTCATCCTCGGCCTCTGCCGAGGCGCTGACGTTTCCCTCCGCGATCTCCTCCACCGGCGTGGACTCTTCATTTTTTGCAGCACCGCCATCCTCCGTTTCCCCAGATGCTTCTTCTTCTCCGTTTTCCCTGCCTGTCGTTTCTTCTTCTTCTTCCTTGAATTCACACACCTCAAACTCTTCCTCCTCTGCCTCCCCCTCTTCCTCACCCTCGCCATTTTCAGTGGTCTCTCCTTCACCTGCTTTTACCTCTTTTACTGTCTCCTTGTCACTCTCCTCCTCCTCCTCCCCTGTTCCCGTCTCCTCCTCTTCCTCCCCTGTTCTCTCTCCATCATCTCCTGTCTCATCCTCACCTGTGTTGTCGCTAGTTTCCTCAGCATCCTCTCCTGCTGTTTCCTCATCTCCCTCTTCATTTCTAGCACACTGGCATTCTGCCTCCTCCTCCTCCTCCCCATTTTCTGATGTGTCCTCTTCCCCAGCTTCCTCACCACCTGTTTCTCCCTCTTCCTGCTCTTCATCACCTGCACTACTTTCCTCCTTGTCAGCCTCTACCTTCTCGACTTCTCCAACCTCACCACCATCTTCTTCTTCTCCTATTTCCTCATCTTCCTCTGGGATCGTCTCCTCTAAAACAACATCAGCTTTGATATCCTCTTTAGTTTCCTCCTCCTCCTCCTCCTCCTCCTCCTGCACTACCTCTAAACTCCTCGCCTCGTCGTCGGCGACCTCGCTATCACTTTCCGCCTCCGCAGGTTGTGGCACCGGTGAAGGTGATGGCACCGGCGCCGGCGATGGAGCAGGCGATGGGCTTTTCTTCAGCTGCAAAATCTTAAGGAGGTCGAACTCCATCATCACTGGTGCTTCGACTGCTGGTGGTGGGTTTGCTTTGAGAGGCCGGGCGGCCATTTTCTTGCGGACACAAGCATCGCAGGGGCAGTACTCGTCGTCACTTCGCTGGTCGCTGAACTCGCCCGTCGACTCTCCATCGCTCAGGGCCTCGGCAGTTTTCACTGACTGGATCTTCATGACCTGAAAAATAAATCAAATATGATCTTTCTGCCTTTCAAGCAGCAGTATCTTGATGCAAAGAGAATTTGGTGGAATTACCTTCAATATGCGACGCCTCTTCTCTGTCATGGTGGACTCCCTGGAGAGGTTAGATCTTTGCGGCGGCCGGGGTGACCTCCCCCCTCTGCCGGCGCGACCCTGAATCTTCCGCACCTCGCGCTCGATGCTGCTCTCGATGCGTTTGCTCACCTCGTCCTTCAGCTCGCAGATCATGGTGTCCAGGATGACGCTGTCGTCCAGGTCCCAACGAACTTTGAACTCCGCCATGGCGCTAATGTAGTGGTTCATGAACTGTTTCTCCAGCTTCTTCAGAAGGTGCAGGACCCACACCGGATCAGGGTCTTGGGATTGTCTTTTTGACAAGGGTGCTCGCAGGACAGTCGGGGGCGTTCCTGAGCTGGAGCCCTCCAGCATATCTTCGTTATCGGTTGGGGATTTGGAGCTGTCGTTAGGAGAGCTCTCGGTGGCCTTTGGGCTGTCCAGACTTGGAGGGATTGTACTTTGCTCTTCACTCTGTGCCGGTTCCTCTGCTCCATCTGTCTCCTCTGGTTCCTTGTGTCCTGCCTCTGCATTTCCTTCCTCCTCCTCTCCTACAACCTTCTCCGCTCCCTCATCCTCACGTAAAGAGGTCTCTTTTGTTTTGTTTTGCGTCATTTCATCTCCACCTTGATTTTCGTTCTCCTTCCCTGATCCGCCAGAGCCACTGCTCATACCCACCCCAGATGAGGACCTCGGTGGGCTCACTTGCTCTGTGCCAACGTCCTTGGCCTCCTTGGCCTCAATGTTCCTGGGTTCGGTGAGCCAGAGAGACTGAAGGATGGCCATAATGTCCTCATACCGCCGGTCCTTCTGTTGGTCAAGGATCACTGCAGGCTCAATGAGCTGGAGCTGGGACAAACAGTCCAAGAGCCCCCTGGCTGATGTGCTCAGTCTACGACCATAAACTGGAGACACCTACAGAAGACGGCAGAGAATTCAGAATACATTATATACATAAATGAAACTTGCATTCATACAATCCATTCTATATCCAATTAGGCATACTTAGTTACTCTTTTTAGTTATCAACCGCACCTCTGGTGGATATAGGATGCTAAAATAACCCTCTGGCATGCTAAAATCTGATGTTTTTAGCAAGCCTACAAGCATTTTTTTAGCGTTTCAGCCCTTGGTGCCAATTCTTTTCCCCTTCGGTAGGCGTGGTTTTCCTAGTATGACACATTGCGCTCTGTCTCTATACGTTTAATAGTTTGAACCCATTTACATACAGCCATTGGCTTACCTCAGGCATGCTCTGACATCGACCCAGAGAAGAGTTCAGAAGAACTTTCATCACTGCAGTTGAAGACTGCAAGCTCCTGGGCAGAGAGTCACCGCTCAACATCATAGCGTTGGGGCGAGCCCCCACTGCATCGCCTGGAGCTGGATCTGAACTCTGCTCCACTTCTGCTGCATCACATTCAGCATCCTCCTCTTTCTCTTTTTCCTCTTCAGCCTCAACTTTCTCCTCCTCAGGACCTTCCTCCTCCTTTGCTACCTCCTTTCCAGGTTTCTTTTCCACCACCTGCTCCTCCTCATTCGGCTCATCGCCAAGTGCCAGCATGCTGCTGTTAGCGGGAATACTCTGCAGCCAGTCACTGACGACCTCGTTGGGGGAAGCGTTGGGCAGACAGGCAGGCGACAGTTCCAGCTCCTCCTGATCCGTCTGGTTCCTGTTCCTCTGACACCTTTTACTCCTGGACTTGTCGCTGGTTTTACTGACCTCCGACTGTCGGCTGTGTGACCGTGCGGCAGCCATGGCTTCCTTCAGCAAGTCAGCAGCGGACAGAGAGTGAGACAGAATGCTCTCACTATGTGTCTCCGCTTTGCTGCATGGTCTGGGGCTGTGTAGAGGACAGGGGCTTGCAGATTTGATTTCTTTCTTTTGAGAATTGGACGTTTTGACACTGCCACTGGATTTGGACTTGACCGACTCAGGCCTGAGACAACAGGGACTCTTGGAGTGGACACTAGCCGCCTTATTGTCTGCGGTATCTTCTTTCCCTTCGGCCTCACTAGCTGGTCTACTGATGGCCTGATTATCAGCATCATTATCTCCTGAATGTCCAGCTACATCAGCATTGTTAGCGCTGGCACTTGCAGGGGATTTGCTCCGAACTTTAGCACTTGCTGATGACATTGCAGATGAGGTCCTGTTGTCAGGGGCGTCCATATAGTCGTTGAAACAGACTTCACACTTCCTGTTTCAAGGTCATTTCCTGCTTTGGTTGGGCTGGCACTAGCTCGTTGCGCTTTAGGCTTACTGTCAAGCATTTGAGCTGCTGCTTTGACACTACAGTTACAAGAAGACTTGTGAGACCTGCTGCTTTTGGTTGAAAATGCACTGGCTCCTCTCTTTGTTGTTTGCTCTCCACCTTCTTCACCTTTCACCTTACTCCCTCCTGGCGTTTCAATAGTAGGGATATTGACTGCTGGACGACTGTGAGTGCTTTTACTGATGTGCGACATGATGGAACCCGTTCCCTCCCTTTCTTCCTTCGTAGCGGACCGATCTGCGCTTTCAGGGACATGGGGAGTTGCTGTCTTCCCTCTGCCCTTTCTCTCAGTGTTTGTGTGAAAAGAAACACTGGACTTGCCACTGTCCGAGTCCGCTGTGTCTTGGTCCTCTGGCAACCCAAGAGAGACCGACCCCCACGAGTTTCTACTCAGCGGTTGCTCGGTGCCTCCTGATTCTCTCCTCTGTCTTTTGTTTGAGGACGACCGAATGCTGGCAGCACGCTCTGAAGCCTCCTCATTCTTCAGCTCCTCATTATCTTCCCTTTTCTCTCCATCCTTTACTGAAGGTGCTCCACAGCGACATTTGGATTTGCCAGATTTTGCAGAGATTGTTGAGTGAACTGACAAGGCACTGGGCCCTCTTGTCTCTCCAACACTGGGGCCAGGCAACAACTGTTGCACAGGGGATGGAGGACTGCTGGGTGAGTGGGTCCGTGCTCTCCTAGGTGAGAGCATTTGGCCATGAGATTTACTTCTTCGTCCATCGTCTTCCACGACATTTTCATCTGTTGTTTCAATAACAGCAATATCAGCTGATGCAGCGCTCTGTGCTCTCTCTGTTGTCTTATTTCCTTCCTCGTCAACCCCCTCTGGTGTTTTAATGGTGACAATATTTGGTGTGAGATTCTTGCCAGACTTGTGAGAAGTACGGGACCTCCCTGAAGATTTTGATTTCACGGACATGACACTGGCCACCCGCTCTTGACTTTCACTTTGCTCCTCATCTCCGTTTGTCTCAATAGAAGGAATATCGTCTCCATTTGGATTTGGAGATGCTGTGGTTCGGTTTGACTTCTGGGACTTGGAGGACTTTGCAGAGGTGTGCGATTTCCCCGACATGGCGCTGGGGGTTCTGTCTTCCTCTGTCTTTGCTGTGTCTTTGGCTGGAGAAGCCACTCTTGAACTTGTGTCGCAATTCGTGTGGTGAGACTTTGCAGAAGACGCTGATTTAGCAGATATTGCACTTTCAGGCCTCTGCTGTTCATCTTCTACCATCTCATTTGCGTTCTCCTTGGAGCTTGGAGATGCAGCGATTTCATTACCATTACAGTTAGACTTGCATGACTTTGAAGACTTAACAGACACGTTAGATTTGACCGATCTGCCAGACACTTGACTCGCTGCCCTTTCTTCTCCATCTTCTCCAGTTCCTGACCTTGGAGAAAGCAGCCTTTCCGAAGCTTTGGTGGACTTATGGGATTTATTCGATTTGGCAGAAAGATTGGATTTGGCTGACATGGCAGTCGCTGCTCGCTCTTCTGCCTCAATTCCTTCTTCCTGTCCGGTTGCTTCGAGGTCATCAGCTTTCTTATCGCCTGGAGATACTGCTCTCGCACAGTGACTGCAAGTTGACCTGTGAGATGTGCCAGACTTTGCTGACACATTTGATTTAGTGGATTTAGCTGATTTAGCGGACAGGACACTATCAGGCCTTTCTGCCTTGCCAGAAAGGGCACTGGGAGTCCTTTTGTGTGCGTCATCCTCCTCCACAGCTGTATTGTCAGCTGGGGAGGCAACCGTAGTTCTGATCTTGACTGAAGCACTGTTTTTTGCCGAAGATGCACCAGATTTGGCTGACAAGGAGCTCCGTGCTCTCTCTACAGTGTTTTCTCCCTCTACCTGCTCTATTGTCTTTATGTCAAGAGCCTCAGCAGTTCCGCTGCAGTTGGACTTGTGAGACTTGTTTGACTTGGCAGACTTGTTGGACTGAGCCGACACGGCACTGGGGCTCCTCTCCTCCTCTTTTTCTGCTGCGCCACAAGTGCTGCCTTTACAGCCAGACTTGTGTGATCTATTGGACCTGTGACTTGTGGCCGAGGTGGCACTAGGAGCCCTTTCTTCCTCTTTTCCCGATGGGTCAGAATTGGACGTTCTGGACATGGCACCAGACGCTCTGCCCTCCAGAATGTTTGATGTTGCAGAGCAGCGCCCATCATTGGTGAGGTTGGTCTTGTTGGATTGCGTTGACACAGCTGAACCTTCGGAGTCCTTGTCATCGCTACCGTTATTTGCATTCTCATGGCTGGAGAGAGGCGTGGAAGGCTTCGGAGAGGCTCGTTGGGAATGATGGGACCTCTGTGATGCTCTACTATTGGAATTAGAGTTGACTCCACCTTTGCAGCCGCCACACTTAGTACATACGCTGGATGCCCTTGACTGCAGAGAAACTCCTGTGTGACCAGACAAGCCTCTACCAACCCTCTTTATCTCTTCATCCTCATCATTGTTGCTATGACAGCATTGTGAGGCGCTGGGTGGCAGGTCATCATCCGGGTCCTCTTTCAATGATTGAAGGACATGTGAGGAGCTACTGACAGTAGACAGTGGACGCTCCCCCTCTTCCTCCATTATAAGCTCATCCTCTGCTGACTTCCTGCTAAGTGGTCGTAGCTTGCTATCAATGGCAACTACTTCACTGCGGCTGCAGCATCGGCTCACCCTGCACACCTCGACATGCATATCTTCATCCTGCTCCACCTGGACCTGCTCCGTCACAAACATCTCCTCCTGGACCATTTGGCTCTGCTCTGAACCTCCGCCGCAGTTGGAGACTCGCGCTCGACAGCGCACCACCCTCCTGGAATTACACGATGAGGAAGAGCTAGAAGAGTGTGTATGTCTCATCATAGTGTGGCTGTGGCTGGATTTATGTGGGGGAGGGACAGGAGTCTTTATGTGGCTGTGTGCTGGGTTTTCCCACAAGTCGTACTGCTCTTCCGGTCTCTGGTAGCAGCAGGGGCAGCAGTTCCTCTCCAAAACACTCTCTGGTTCGAAGGCTGTGGAATCAGGGTCAGAGCAGCTCTCTGATTGGCCCTGCTGCAGGTAATGGGGCTGAGTCTGGCTCAGGGGGCTACATCCATTAGTCAGAGATTGGGATTTTTTAACTTGTGTAGACCACTGGAGGGTCTCCTCATTGTGTAGGCGAAAACGCACCCTCATCTCTACTGAGAGGCTGCCATCTTTATTGACCAGGACACGCTTTTCAATGTCGTCGTTCGTAATAGCTGGTCTGGCCTGGGAGTGGGCGCTGACACCGTTGCCGTATGACTTCTCTGAAGACAAGGAGAAACGGGCGGAGCGGTTTGAAGAATCTGAACGAGGGTGGATGATGCTTTTTTTGGTTTTCAAACCAAAGTTAACTGAACGGAGAGAGAGAAAAGAAAATATAAATGCAACCAGTATTTCAAATTTTCTACTACTACTGTTGTTGAAATTGAGGTTTGTGTTTCGGGTAAAACAGCTTACCATTTTTCTTGCTTTCATGCCCTTCACTGTACTCGCTTGCTCTGGACTGAGCACCATGAGGTGGGGATCTCGCTCCTTGAGTAGCAGGAGATCGGGCCCCGTTTCCAGGAGTCCTGGAGCCAAGACCAGGGGACCTGCTGCTCAGTCCGGGCAGTTTTTCCTCTGAGCTCTTCCTGATAAAGTTTACCAGCACTGTGCTGAAGGCCTCCCGGCCGACACACACCAACACACCTGGACAAGTCATGAGGCTTTGCACGCTGTCAATCTGGAAACAAATTCACACAGTGTAAGTTTCCACTACAAAGGGTGTCATCTGCAATACAAAACACACTCTAAATCATTAAAAAACAAGACACTTCTTACCCTGCGTCCTTCAGCCGTGTAGAGTTTGCGGACATGAAACTGCATCACCTCGGACACTTCATCAAGAAAGGCCCTCAGGCTCCTGGTCGACCTCCTGCTCAGCACCACGCTCCTCCTCATGCCCGGCTCGCTGTTCTTCACCAGCAAGATCCGTCGCTGCCTGTAAGAGAAATGGCCGGGTGGCGTTGCGGACGAGGACTCGGGCCGCTGGGGCCTCCGGCTATGATGGTACCAGATGTTGGGGCGTTTGCTGGCCAGCTCCATGTTGACCGGCTTGGGCTGGCGCTGGTCAGAGCAGAGGTAGCAGCCGCCGTCCTGGAGCTGCTCCAGTTGTTTGATGGCGTGGGTGCCGCGGGGTGTGGTCACAGTCCGCACGCCAAATGGCAGGGGCACCTGTAGTGGACACACATATGCATATACGGTACATATCTGTATCTATTGTGTCTCCAGATCAAATGTCATTCAGCCTGTGAAAATTTAAGGAAGTGGAGCTAATACTGTTGCCAAGTTGAAAAGAAGTTCATCTACGCAGTCGGCTTCAAAAGAAATCCCTACATCACAGCTCTGATACCTGTCCCACTAACCTTTTGGGAAAGGTCGTCCAGCAGGGCGTCGAAGCATTTGAAGCTGCGCTTGTGGATGGCCATCCTTACGCCACCGAACTGGCTGTCGCCGCTTTTGTAGAAGGTGATCCGCTTGGCCGGGGCGGCTGTGGTCACATGGGCGGGGCGTAGGCTGGAGGGGGGATGCGGAGGGAGGGGCGAGCCATGTTTAGACGGGGGGCAGGGGTCCCACATCTCTGCCTGGACCGACTGCATGCTGCGATCTCACACACACCTGAGGGATACAAACAAATGTACTATTTTTTTCTGTTCATACACTTTCTAATCTTACATGATCACAGCTCCTAATCAGGACGGCGGATTCAGGACAGGAGATCCACTAACAGGGGAAGCATTTTGTACTAAGCTGCCAGGTAAATGGTTACCTGACAAACCCTTCCTGCATTTAATAACCGACATACCTAATAATCGCCAGATTCCCTAAAGATTCCCAACGATTCTCATTCTCCCAACATCATGTGGGACAAAACACTGATGGATTGGCATCAATTTTCAACAGAAAAAAGTCACATTATGTAATATCAAAGGCAGCTACATGCACATGTATGTAGAGTACATGTTAAGGACAGAGCTTCTCCTCAGCCTGCTATATTTAGTGGAGCGGCCCAGCACACATCTAGAAATCCTATTTGGAGCGGACGTGAAAACGTTCTGTCCTGCTTCTGAACACCTTGCGTAATGTACATTACATAATTCATACTGTACTGTTTCACTTTGTTTTATGAGCTCACAATTTACTGACAAAGGGATACCATTTTTTTTAAAGGGGAACACCACCTAAAGTTATATTTCCAATATGTAGAAGAAGTGGAGGTTGAGAACAGGAAACAAAACAAGTCGTCTTGGCCAGCTAACCGTCTACGAGAGAAAAATGGAGAGAGGTCCTCAGGAATTTGTTTTAATTGGGCAAGTTTTAAATGTTCTTTCTTGTCAGCTAGTTTCGGCCACGTTTCATGTTGTCCGGAGACGAAGACAAACATCACGTTATGGGAATATCCGGGAAGACGCCGACAGCGGGAAGAGTCAGTCATGTGAGTTAAATGTTCGCTACGTCAGAATTCATTCGGCAAAGGCGTTTCCATATCCCATTTAGCGCATCAACTCTTTTTTGACAAAGGCAAACACCACCTCAGGCGAGAGTTTTATCGACTTTTGCCGTTTCCATGCAGCTTTTCTAATGCGATACTTCAAAATGGCCATAGAAATATGTGAATGGAAACACAGCTAATGAATGGGAGTCTGATTTTCTGGACTCACAAAATGTTTTGTTGTCTTTTATATACCATATATTCCCATATACTCAGATCATTCCTCTGGGTGCTCACAGTGTCATCTAGAACATCTTTCCCTATTCACTGTCTATGGAGCAGACCCAGACTTCATACTTAATGACATCACAAATTTGAGTTTTAGCACTCTAGTTTTTGGATTTGGGAGAGAATCATTAGTGTTTACTAATATTTTTTGACTACTTAGACCATAGGAATAACATGTATGAATTTTGAAAATGGGCGTACTAGTTCCCCTTTAACTTTTCTATTTAGTTTAGATGGGTTATATTATAAGAGGTGTAGCCAGAAACAGTACAGGAGTCTATAGCTCAGAGTTACACCTCGCTTAATGTTAATCATGACTGTTACCTGTGTTGACTTTCTATAACCTATGACAAAAGGTGAATGTTATACCAGCAGGCTTAGCCGGCTTTTTAAGTCCCATGAGGCCAAACCACTGCTATTAGCTGTCAACGTGACGCTCTGCTTCTTAATCCCTCCTCAGCTCTGTGTCTCTTAACAACTTTATACCTAAAATATCACCGTTTTTAAATGAGCCGATCAAATCATTACAAAAGACCAACGAAACAGTGACGAAGGAGAATATAATTAGCTGCTCGACCGAAAGTAGGCCTGTAGTGCACAGGTTAAGAACTCGGCTTTCAATTATTTTCCCTGCTGAGGCCTACCTGAAAACATTTATACTAGGGCTGTCAAAGTTAACGCGATATTAACGCGTTAACGCAAATTAGTTTTAACGCCATTAACGCAACCTGCGATTTTCACAAATGAAGATACTTGATATATAAAGCAGCATATTTGTCCACTCCCATGTTGATAAGAGTATTAAAAACTTGACAAATCTCCCTTTAAGGTACATTTTGAACAGATAAAAAATGTGCAATTAATCATGATTAACTATTTTAATCAATTGACAGCCCTAATATTTACATTTCATAGATTAATTACTAAATTAAAGTATTATTAGCCTAGCTTACATTCTTCTTCTTCACACTTGAGAGACAATAAATGACACAAAACACCATTGTATAGCATATTGATGACATTATAACATATGCACTAGCCCTTTGAGCACAATAGCAACAAGTTGTTATGAAAAAAGCAAAGCAGTATCAAGTGTAGACCCATTTTAGCACATTATATTGCCATATATTACTTCAACATTAAGCCACTATCATTATATGGTACCTACAAACCCATCTTTATAACTTTAAAGTCAACGAAAGAACCATTTTTACCAATATTTCTCAATTTAAGACATTTTGAATCCCTACATAGGAGTTTAAGAACAACTTCTACCACTAATTTGACCATTTAACAACGATCTATTATGTTCACTACTCACATATTCAGGAAACATGGTCCAAAGAGATGAGATAAAGCTGTCGGTGAAGGGTCTGACCGGTCGAGCCTGACCAGGAGTTAGCACTAAGTGTTTGAATATGTCTATATGTGCGTGTGGCGGCTATCTCCGCAGCTTGAGTCAGCAGAGTCCCCGGTTCCACAGCTCTCTGGTCAAAATGGCAGTCAGTAATCAGGTGCACGGCGAGGGGAGGGGTCGGATGGAGAGAGGAGAAGACAGGAGGAGGAGGAGGAGAGGCTAAGGATAGAATGAAAAGCCTGCTTAAGAACCTGTGTGTGTGTGCGGGTGAAGGAGGGGTGTTGCTATGGTGAGGCCAAGGCAAGTGATGTTCTTATGCAAGGCCCGCAATTGACCTGGAGAGGAGGCACATGCTAATTTCCAATTTTGATTGGTTTTTATTTGACATTATCGCCAAGTGGATGGGAGAGCAGAAGGTCTAGGTGGCCTCTAGTGGTCTGTTTGTACAGTCATGTGTGTGTGTGAGTGTCAAAGGTTTTATTTTGAAATCAGAGACCTTGAGATCTCAGCACATATTGCTCCCTTATTCTCTAAATTGTCTCTTTTTATGTCTCTCTCACACACACACACAGCTTTAGTGGGATTGTGATTACAGACAATCTGTCTGACAGCAGGGGGCCTCCTGTGTAGAAACCACTGAAAACACCAACTGCTCCTTTTGAACTGTGTCGAGGAAAACTACTTATTATTGTTATTGGAGGAGTGGTGGGAAATCAATGATGAGCAAATCACGACCAGGTGGTCATCACAACCAGGCGAAACACCATTATTATGAGTAATTTAGAATAGATTTTTACTAAGGCTGTCAATCGATTCAATTTGGAGTAATCGCACATTTTTTATCTGTTCAAAATGTACCTTAAAGGGAGATTTGTCAAGTATTTAATACTCTTATCAACATGGGAGTGGACAAATATGCTGCTTTATGCAAATGTTTGTATATATTTATTATTGGAAATCAATTAACGACCAAAACAATGACAAATATTGTCCAGAAACCCTCACAGGTACTGCATTTAGCATCAAAAAATATGCTCAAATCATAATATGGCAAACTGCAGCCCAACAGGCAACAACAGCTGTCAGTGTGTCAGTGTGCTGACTTGACTATGACTTGCCCAAAACTGCATGTGATTATCATAAAGTGGGCATGTCTGTAAAGGGGAGACTCGTGGGTACCCATAGAACCCATTTTCATTCACAGATCTGGAGGTCAGAGGTCAAGGGACCCCTTTGAAAATGGCCATGACAGTTTTTCCTCGCCAATATTAGGCGTAAATTTGGAGCGTTATTTATCCTCCTTCATGACAAGCTAGTATGACATGTTTGGTACCGATGGATTCATTAGGTTTTTCTAGTTTCATAGCATGTCATATTTGATATTAAAGGAACAGTGTGTAGCATTTCGGGGGATCTATTAGCAGAAATGGAATCTGATATTCATAACTATGTTTTCATTAGCTTAGAATGAGTCCTTCATATCTACATGGGGAGCGGGGCCTCTTCACAGAGTCCGCCATGTTCAGTAGCCCAGAACAGACAAACCAAACTCTGACTCTAGAGAGGGCCCTTCGCGTTTTTACGTTACCTGAAGGCCACCATAGTTCTCTGACACACTTGTGAAACTGCGCTCACGTGAGCTGCAGAGCGCAAAACCGTAGTACTGCCAGCCGCCGTCTGACTTCTGCTGCTCCTAAAGTAGTGTTATGATGGTAAGGACGGTTTTGCACTTGGCGGCTCACGTTAGCACAGTCTTGAAAGGGGAGGAGTGAGCGGAGGGGTACTTAGCTGGTTGCAATCTGCAACCACACCACTAGATGCCGCCAAATCCCACACAATGTACCTTTAAAAAGAAAAAATTAACAAATCAAGTAGCCTAATTTAAAATAAGCATATAGTTAATCTGCGTTATATGTTGAAAGCTGGACTATGTAAGAATTTTAAGAGAAAAAAAATGTACTCTGGGTTTGGTTTAGATCCTGCAAAATTGTTTTTTTTCTCTCTAAGTAAATCTACAATGCAAGACTTTTAAATATTATTTTAAAAGCATCAAATTGAAGGATTATTTTACAGTTTTATTGCCATGAAAGTCCTTCAAAACTCTCAAATTCAATCAGATTGTCTCTTAATGCTATTCAGGGACGCCGTGCTGCAACGTTATCTAAAAAAAAAACGCTTTAAAATCAAGTTTTAAAACGACAACAAAAGAAAAATAATCTCACAAATCAATCTACAACATTGTGTTATTCCCATTTACAGGATATATTGCATGATTCAGATTTATATAACTCCTCTTTTCTCTTTTCATCAATCTGTATCTGCTTCACAGCGTTAATGAGAGACAGAGAAAGAGGAGGTGGGCCTCAGAGGATTCTGGGTAGACAGGAAGTCAGGGATGAGTAGGTTCCTGCGCTGACAAGGAGCGAGGCGTCAAAGTGAAGCATCAGGCAGCTGGTAAACTGTTGGTGCTAATGAGTATTCCTTGTGGATAAATCAAGGAGATAGATCATCACTTCCTGTTGTTGTTCACTTTTATTCTCCTTTAAAGTGAAGTTCAGTCAGCAGGACAAAGGAGGAGAGATTATGTGATGATGTGTGGCCTACTTTAGGAGGTCCTCTCACTCCTTTCATCCAATAAGCAGGAGGGTGTGACTCACCTCATCCTCACAACTGGATCAAACAAACACACTGTATGCATGCATGTATAGGCTATTAATATAAGGTAAAATCCTCCAAAACACACATAAAATAACACCATACATAAATGCACTCACTGCAGATCTAAAGGAGGTTAAAGGTGCATGCTTTTTTTTAGTTTGAGGGAAAATAAAGAGATAAAATCTTACCTTTATGGACGCATAAAGACAGCAATGATGGAAAATCTATATAAATATCTATATATAGATCCAGAAAATAACCCCATACATAAATGCACCCACTGCAGATCTAAAGGAGGTTAAAGTTGCATGCTTTTTTTTTGGAGTTTGAGGGGAAAAAAAGAGATCAATCTTACCTTTATGGATGCATAAAGACAGCAATGATGGAAAATCTATATAAATATCTATATATAGATCCAGATAAAATCATTTAGATGTGAGATAATGAAGTCATGTGGAGACACCTGCAGCAAACAGTGGACAGCTCCGTCGTTCATCAGTATGAGGCGCATGTTGCAGACACGTGTCAAGTCAGCAGCTTACAAACCGGAAGTGCACCCATTTAGACTTTCAAAATAATTCATTTGCATGCATTTTAGTTTGTAACAGAAATATTATAGCATGATATTTACAAACAGCCCAAAAATTTAGACATAACTTCACTTATCATTAACACCATCATAAAGTCATATAGAGGCTGAATACTGAGACATTAACATAATAATTTATTTATTTTTTGTTATGTATTTTAGGGATTTAAAATAATTTACAAAATCAATTAAAGCATATGAAGGTTTGGTTAATGTATGAATATATTATTTGCCCATAGGCCTTATAATAATAATAATAATGATAGTAATAATAATATAATTAGATTAAACATTATGCCCACCACCTTTTGTTTTATTGGTACTATCGATGCATATACATAATTCCTTAAAAAAACAATCTTTATTGAGAAAGGAAATTAAACTAAAATCCCCTGAAATTTGGCAGAGTTCAGGAACCTACACCGAATTTGATTTCCATAATTTACCGCTGATCATTGTTTTTATGTGCAATAATTTTTTTAATGTATTATTTATTTGTTTTGTATTTTATTTTATACATTTTTATTAATTAATGTCCTCACACTGCATGATTTTTTTTTTTAGATATGAATACAAATTACATTCACCTATCTAATGTGATAATAGACAATCATTTGCAAAAATGTGCATATATTCTTCAGTTAATACAACTTTACTAGTGTAGTAGTAGTACATATTTTAATTTAATTATTTTTTTAAACATAATTTTATTGTTTTTGTTGTTATTCAGAAAGGAAATTAAATTAAAATCCCCTGAAATTTAGCAGGGATCAGGAATCTACACTGAAATGAATTACCATAATTTACCGCTGATCATTGTTTTTATGTGCAAGCATTTTTATTATTTCTTATTTATGTATTTTTTGTATTTTATTTTATACATTTTTATTAATAAAGTCCTCACACTGCATGATTAAAAAAAAAAATATGAATATGAATTACATTCACCTATCTAATGTGATTAATACACAATAATTTGCTAAATATTCTTCAGTTAATACAACTTTTATTTTTAAATATACAACAGGAAATGGTTTATTATTGATATGGTTAACTTGACGTTAACTAAATCTGTTATCTTTACATTAGAAAACCCACTCTTCTCCTCGATTTATCTAAGAACCATAGGAGGAGAAGAAGAGTAGATAAGAAGCAGAAGAAGAGAGGAAGAGGAGTAGTGGGATTCATGTTAAAGAGGATTAGCCAGCTGCCTGATTAGCCATCTGTAGTCTCGGACTGATACATGACAGACCAGTTTACTGGCTCCTCTCAAACAACAGGTGTCACCTTAAACTAAGAATATGTGATTAAGATTCAAGATTCAAGATTCAAGAGTTTTATTTGCCATTTGCACCTAAGTACATTGGAATTCTGAGCAGTTTACACCGAGTCAGCTTTAAGAAAAGAAAAAAGGTAGAAATTACAGAATAATTACAGTACAAAATAAGTAGCACATTCAACTCAACACAATAAATAAATAAATTATTAAAATATAAAACGCCCTCAGTGTAGTCAATAAATAAACTAAACTACCCTCTGCATAGGAACGATACCCCCACAATACAAATATACAGTATATATGCTCCATGACCTGTAGCTCTCAAAAATATTTAAAAAAAGAAATAATTAATATATTTCAGACAATTACACAGTGGAAGGCATCATATTGCACAGCATTACAGATTATTCCAGAATTTATATATTATATATATATATATTATAATATTTTGTGTCTAATGAGTTAATTAAATTAGATATAATACTATTAATTAACTTTTACATTCAGTAATGTGTCAGAAACATCAAAGTAAAAGCTTCTATTCTTGCTACAAAGAATCTAAACCGAACATTCCAATCAGCTGCAACATTCCATCACGTTGTACGTGCGTCCCTACGTCATCGCGTTAACAGCGCCGTCCTTACGCCCGCGTTCGTCTCCCATGGCAACCAAGTACACTTTAGTAGAGGATGGATTCCCTTACAGAGAGAGAAATAGCAGAGATAGTGAGACAGCAGGTAGGCTAGCATTAAATTAACACTTAAATTGTTTTATTTTATCAATGAAAAGAGAATGTGGTGTTATTATGGTGCTTTCAAATGCTGTCAGGAATAATTGACAACACATCCAAAACAGGAAGTAACTGTCTGGAAGAGTTAATGTTGCTAATTATTTGCAACTTGTAGTCTCTTATTGGCCCTTAAAACTGTCTAATGAAGCTACATAATGGTTTCCTGAGATTTTACTGAGATTTACACAGTATGTTTTCCATTGTGAAGTTCTGAAAACATAGCACCAGTCAGATCCAGTAGGCCTAAGTACATTTACTCAAATACTGTACTTGAGTACAATTTTTGAGGCATTTGTACTTGCATTTTATGCTACTTTACCTCACTTCCGCTACATTTAAAAATAAAATATTTCTATATTTATTTGACAGTTACTTTGCAGATGAATATACAAAACAATATAATAATATAAATATAATAATAAACTGTAATAATATAAAAAGTGTACTTGGACTCTAACCACTGGCACACTTTACCATATTGCATCCTATATACCACTTTATAGACTTCACATATGCACATATTACATTTATTTATTGACGGACTGCACACACTATGTTCACCCATTCACTCTGTATCTTTTATATCTCTATTATTGCTTTTATAATTTTTGTATACCTTTACCTCTCCTGTGTTTCACTCTGTTTGCTGATGTTGCTGCTTTGACACCTGAATTAATTAATGATGCACTTGTATTAGCAAAAACAATATGTTATAATAATATAATTGTGTGTTCTTGTGTCTGTGTCAGAGAGAGGCTGGTGTGCAGAGGCTCAGCTGTCACTTCTCATGGCCAGAGTTCTGTGATGAGCGGCGGTGCTTCCACCAGGAGTTTGTGTACGATGTCGCCATGTTCGCCGCCACCTGTGGCTTCCCCTGGCCTGATGTGATCCGGTCAGCTGCAGTCGCCAGAGGCATCTTCCCACAGCTGGACGGTCAGAGCCTTCTCCATTTTTTATTGGCTATGGTTCTTTGGTTTCTAATTATATACCATATACATGTATATACTGTATTATATGTCTCCTATCCGTTAGGTCTCGACGTACCCAAACTACTGTCCTTACTGAGAGACGCGCTGTCCGAGAGTTTGCCGAACCTCACCTCTGTCCACCGACATGAGTTCACCCAGTTCCTCACAGACACCTGCGTCATCCGACAAAGGCTTCTCCAGGCGGCTGTGGGTGGAGCTGCCAACGTGTCGATCGCTCAGTTACACTTGGAGGTGCAGCTGCCGCCCACGCCCTCTCCTCTGACACAGGTAATGAAGTAACCACTGACAACACCATTACAATTAACATGTATCTGATCAGTGTACATGTGCTGCAGGGCATGGATCTGCACGAGTGGGAGCAGCAGCGTCATCAAGCCGAGCTCGCCTCAATGTTGCGACAGAAAGAGCAGCAGCTGCGGAGTCTCCGAGAGGGGTCAAGGGTCACTCTGGAGGAGCTGGATGTTCCTGAGGGTGAGCAGCTGGACAAAGAGGTAAGACTTACAAAACAATTGAAAGCGTTTTGGAATATCTTTCATGTCCTGACTTGCATTTCGTCTGCCATTCTCTGAAGGGTGTTTTGGCGGTGGTTCGTGCAGCAGTGAAGGCCACAGAAGGCCAGATGTTGGCGAGTCTGAACCAAGAGGCCTCCCTGCTCAGTGACATCCTGCAGCTCAGACTGCAGCTGGGAGCATCGGCCACCGGAGGGCTCCACAGTCCTGTTCTTCCCAACACAAATCACATCGGCTCACAACCAGACGACCAGCAAAGGCGAAGAAGCGCACGGCGAACCAGCTCACGGCGAAGCAGCAAACGGAAAAACCAGGACTGAGGGAATCTGGAAGTGCAGGGTGAGGACAGGAGCTCAGCAAGTAAAGCTAATTGGACTGCATTTAATCTCACAACGTTCAACTCTCTTGCTTGTGGATGTTTTTTGTCGTACTTCTTGCCATTCCATTTTTGGGCTACTGTGCTGGACAGTTAAAGAGGACCTATCATCCTCATTTTCAGGTTCATACTTGTATTTTAGGTTTCTACTAGAACATGTTTACATGGTTTAATGTTCAAAAAGGTTTTTTCTCATACTTTCACCCTCTGGCGTGCCAAACTAGCCGCTAGGCAGTTATTATCCAAATGTGTTACTTGGTGACATCACCACGTTGCAGAAGAGAAGGCGGGACTTCAAACGAGGCGTTTCAGGCTTTGCAACTTAACAGACCTTTTACATACACAAAAAACTATATAACACACTAAAGGAAAGGGAAAAAGCACAAAAGCATAATAGGTCCTCTTTAAAAACATTAATTTACAGGTTAATTGTCAAATACAATGAGAATAGACTCATTGTACTAGACTTGTGACTGGTTACAAAGGAAACGTCGTAGGAGCTGGTTTCATTCAAGTATTTATTTTTTAAAAAGTCTGAACATTCTTTTGATTTGACAGAAAAAGCTGCAAATAATAGCATTATAAATAACATCAATATTAAAAAACACAAACAATTGAAACTCTAATGCTTACTCCCTTCATCCTACAGTACATCTGCAAACCTAAAGAGCTGATTCAACATTCATAAATATTCAGCACCAGCTTCTAAACAGAACAATAAAAATCATTTAAATAGAAATAACACAAATATTAAAAGCACCTAGTGCAAAGTAGCTTTCAGAAACTATTCGTCTTGAACTCAAACTCTTGTTTTAAGGCCTACAGCCCTGCTAGGCAGCCACAGTCCAAGCACCTGTAAACTATCCCTACAGCACCACTAGCTGGGGTCACCTGTTTCTATAGTAACAGCACCCGAGGTAAAGCCTTCAGTGTTTATTACAGTACGTATTGGAGGCCAGTTGGAGTGCAGCTCTTAGTCAAAGCCAACTGGTTTTCAGGGTAGCAGGAGGAGTGGCCCCCTAAGGCAGCAAGCGTTTAGCTGCTACAGATGTATATACAGAAGTCATCTGCATACTTAACATGACATAAATACATACAGTACATTCAGAGAGAGAACTCTCTTTAAAGTTCAGTAACTTAGTGAGAATATCCCAGCATGCTCTTGCATCAGATTAAGCAAAAACTGGATGGATGGAGAAGAGGAAAAAGAGAGATGGATATGGACGGATGATGGGTGATATGATATTGAGAGGTCTGGAATGTTTTTATGCCTCTGATATGAAGGTTCATGTCTTAGTTTCATTGTCAAATTGGTTGTAGTTGTTTGAATGGTCTAAATCTTAATCATTTTATATTTGTCATAAATTAGGATCTTAAGATATTTAGTCAAGACATAACTTTTTAAAGTGTAATAGTGAAGGCTAAAAATTCTCTTAGGGCGCTTTCACAATCCGCTTGTCTAGTCCGAATCAGAGTGAATGTGATACTTTTGGTTTGTTTTCTATTTAGTCTTCGATTAAAACTGACCACATGTTGGCTTGTGAAAGCGCTCTTATATCTTCAGTGTCAAATAAAGCTTTGCATGGAGTTGCTACAAAAGGCTCAGTAGGCTTGTGCGAGCTGGTTGCCCGTAGTGATGTGAGTCAGCATGGTCTGCACCAACTCTGAGAGGTCGTACTCGTGCTTCCAGCCCCAGTCCCGCCTCGCCGCGTTGTCCTCTAACGCCATTGGCCAGCCGTCCGCTGAAAAGAGACAGAAGAGTAACTTAAGTTGTAATGGTATCAAGCCGAAACTCTCCTGTTGTTGTGACTATAGAGCAGCAATCTCACCGATAGCCTGCCGGACAGGATCCACATTGTAGGTGACCTTGAGGTCAGGCAGGACTTTCTGTATCTCCAGGATGAGGTCGTGCGGTGTAAAGCTCATAGCGGTGATGTTGTAGGTGCGGCTGAGCAGCGTGTCGGCTGGACCCTCCAGGAACTCTAGCGTAGCCCTGAGACAATCATCTGGACAGGAGGAGGTAAAGACAAAGGGAGGGCAAAGTAAAAGGATGAAGGACAAAGAAGAGGATTGCAGTACGAATATCATTTGGAAAGTTAAAATGTTGACGGGGAAAAAAAACAACTATTCTACCACAAATTACCGATGTACATCATAGGAAGCCGCGTGTCGCTGCGCAGGTTGCACTCAAAACAACCAGTTTTCACAGCGGCGTGGAAGATCTGGACAGCATAGTCTGGGAAAAGGAAAAACAGATCAAGATTAAGACCAACAACACTTGAGCCCCGTTTCCACCGCAGGAACTTTCCCCCGGATCTAAGAACCTTTTGAGGAACTCATTGCGTTTCAACTGCAGGGACCAGGGTCTAAATGAAGTTCTGGGGACATTTTATGGGGCCTTTTTACCCCCCAGAGTAGTACTTTCTGAAAGTACTGTAACTTGGGGTGGAGTTTGCAGGGATGACCGTCGCTGATTGGTAAAACACGCACACATTCATTCATTACATCCAACGTGCAGCAGTAAATATTGTCACAGTGAGACAGTGTGTTTTTCTCCAATGCCTTATTTAGATGAAACAGTTACACCTTAAAGAGTTCCTCCTCAGACCTGCTCACCTGTGGTTCCTCCTCCAGGCTGGGAGTCAGCTGAGATGATGCCCGGATACCTGAGACAGCGGAAATCCAGCCCGTACCTGTGGTGGTAGTACTGACAAAGGGAGGGACGCAAAAGCTTCAAAAGCTCTGGGCTATACAGGGATTTGTGGTAAAACACTTTACTGTCAGAATCTGTATATCCGTGTCTTTGCGTCTCACCTCACCCATCAGCTCTGCGTGGACCTTGGAGACACCGTAGATGGTGCGCGGCCTCTGCACGCACAGCTCAGGGGTGGGGTCCCTTGGTGAGGACGGACCGAAGGCACCGATGGTGCTGGGGACAAACACACGCAGACCATGTTCGGTTGCTATGTCTAATATGTTATGGAGACCTACGAAGAGAGAGAAGCTGCGCATAAGTGTCAGAAGATCTAAATGCTGAATCTGTGATGGTGTCTTATCTTCAGTAGTTTCACAGTGATATTGTAAGTATGTGCATGTACCCGTAATGTTGACCTCTTTGGCCAGCGCGACGTTGTTCTCTCCCACGGCGGACAGCACAGCCGAGTAGTGTACCAGCCAGCTGATGTTGTTGTTCACCACGATTTCCCTGAGGTTCTTATAGTCCAGGATGTCTGAGAAGATGAATGGACCTGCAGAGGACACAAAAAGTTACAACAGTGTCTGAACTCATCTGCGGACACTTTTTACCCCAAGAGACTAGTTTTAGGTACGTATGTTTTATATTTGCTTAGCCCAAATGAGTTCCCATTGAGTAGGTTATACAAATATACACACCGTTATGGTAGACATGGTTGGGCGGTTTCCTAATGTCAGACAGGATCACGTTGTTCTTTCCAAATCGTCTCCTGAGGATGAAACATCAACACGGTCACTTCTAGCCTGGGAACTAAAATCCAAATAACTGACTCTGAGACATTGAAATTTGATTAATTGTACAGCCCTACACTGGACATTTTGATTTCTTCCTGTTGCAGTGCCATCATCTGGAACAATTTGCAATTGAACTCAAACACAAAACAATAGATAGATAAACAATTGAAATAGGAGGTTACCGCAGCAACTTGGCGAGCCCCACCCCTAGCTGTCCAAGCCCTCCTATAATGATAAAAAGAAAAGGGAAAATGTGTTACCATAGACAGGTGTCATTGTGACTGTGTTTGACTTGATATATACAGTATATATAGACAACAACAAAAAATATATAGTGACACAAACAAGTGCAAAAACCAACCCGTGATGAGGATTTTGGGGTGATCAGTATCAGTGCAGGATGAGGATGAGCTGATGCCACGAACTGCTGAGATCAGTCGTTCAACACTGCACTGGGGACTGCTCCCAGCATGCTTTACTGCACCCCTCAGCAACTGCATCACCAGCATCATACACCTCCTGTAAACAAAAAACATGCAATAACAGCAAGAATGAAGTACTTCACACGCACTTGTGTTGTCATGGGTCGTGTAGGTCGCTGGGCTTAAAGGCATGAGAGTGTAATTCTAGACGATACCCTGATGTAAAGAACAGTGTGTACTTAGAGGCATAGGTTTAAAGGCACATGTTGTGTATTTATTATGTAGGAACAGTCAAAATAAAGACACTATATGTGAATCAAGTCTTGCCTAATCCCAGCACCTACCTCAGATTAGCTTCTTACAACCTGCTGCTGCTCTCTTGGTCTAAATATAGACTACTTCATATATATGCAAGACCACCCTTAATCTTATGGGGGGAGTCAGATTAATCTTAAGTAACAACCTTGACTTGTACAATTACAAAATAATGCAGTCTAACAAGTTAAATTAAAAATGCATAAAAATAAATACATAAATAAAAGTGGAAATTAAACAGGAGTAAATTAGGCTATATTATTGGATTGCATTACAGTGGACCCTCATTTGCATAATGGAGCAGAAATGCATGGAGAAATGTAAAAAACAAATGTATGAATAAATGTATAAAGAAAAGAATACAGAGATAAATTAATTTGGGGAAATAAATAGAGGGTGAAATCATGCATAAATAAATGCACACATTTTATATAATACTACTGGTATTAGTACTAGTTACTTTGCAGTATGATTCTTAATACAACCAATATACTTAGGGGAAAATAATGCATAAATAAACTACTTCATATATATATTCCAGACCACCTTTAATCTTATGGGGGGAGTCAGATTGATTTTAAGCAACAACCTTGACCTGTAAAATTACAAAAAATAATGCAATCTAACAAGTTAGTAGCCCCAAAATGCATATTATATTTGTGTAAAGTAGAATTTAAAAGTTAACACCAGTGTCTTATTAGGAATTCTGGTTTTATAACTGCGTAGCTTCATGCAAGAATAAATAGGGAACCAATTGAAAAAGTTGGAAAATTGCAAATGTAATGTTATTTCCTGTCGTACAATATATATGCCGAATTGAAGACAGTACCCAAATTGTTATTTAAAATGGGTTATATGATGTTTTTTGATAAATGTTACATGTTTGAACACGAGAAAACATAAATTGCTGTTTTTTTACATGGAGTTCGGCGTGACCTTCTCGCCCTCAAACAGCACCTGCTGGACGTTAGATAACAGTAACGCTACCTTAGCTTAGCATCTAACTAACCTTCTGGCATGAACTTGAGCTTTTATGTTGTATCTACGCTAGTTAAAACGTAGCCGAATTGGAGGTAAACAGTTCCAGAGCTGGCTACATAAATTTTATAGAAAAATAACATGTATTTCTTACTTTAATGTAGATTTGAAAAGTGAGAAGACGACTCGTAACTCCTTCAGTCAGCCTCTGTTTGTGATGAAACGCGTGGCTATGGGAGGAGGTTTGCTGTGCTGTGATTGGCTGACAGCTCGAGAGGCGCGGCTTCCTGTTATAACTTTCAAAATAAAACCCTTGTTTACGAAAAGTGATAACTTACTTCCTGTGCTCAAACGTGCACTAAATTGAATCATAAAATGCACTGCAAATTGTTCTGCAAAAAAAAACTCCTCTTACTTAAAATGCTTAGTTTTTGTTGGAACTACCACCTTAGTTGTTGAAAGATGTTTAAAATATTTTGCTCACTTCAAAAATATCCACCACAAACTTCAGCATAAAAATTGCCATACAGTTGAATCAATAACCCTCTGTGCTGACAAAAAAAAATGTATTACAGGGCCATTGCCACTGCAGGACAGATAATAATACACACAGTGAACTTTCATAGACTAAGCTACTGGAGTTACCCTGCACTATACTCATTTTTAACCGTCTCTTCTGCACTATATTCACATCTGGTATATTTTTTGTAATTTGTACTTTGCCCCCTCATTTGCATAATGAGGCAGAAATGCATAAAGAAATGTAAAAAGAAATGTGTAAAGAATGAATACAGAAATAAATAAATTTGTGGAAATAAACAATAAATAAATAAATGCATAAATACATAAATAAATTCATACATTTAAAAATAATATAAAATAAAAAACAAATGCTAAAATAAATCAATAAAAATAAATGCAAAAATAAATAAATTAAAAATACATAAAAATAAATACATAAATAAATAAAAAATGGAAATTAAACAGGAGTAAATGAGGCTATATTATTGAATTGCATTACAGTAGACAGGAGTTGGCTGTTACTGTCACTTTAACAAAAGGAATTAATCATTTTCTTTGTCACCTATTGACATTTTGTTGTTTCCTTAAATGTGGGGAAACAGCGCCCCCCGGCTTGTAACGGCTGGTGAACGTCTCCCACCATGTGGCCAAAAGACGTCATTGCACCCTAATTAACTCCACCTAATGGAAGCAGGTAAAGTTGATTAAAAAGTGTTTTACACCAACGTTAAGCTAGCAGCGACATAGAGAGAAGACAAAGGACTTTTGTCAACCAACAAACTGAGGGACCATCACAGCAACAGGTGCAGTGGGACGTTACTGGACATGGAAACCTCGTCTGAATGGACTTGGACGTCAAAAACATGAGTGAGACACCTTCTTTCTGCATGTTTCTGTGTCTGTCTCTTTGCTAGCTTGTTTGGCTAAATGTGGCTGTGGCTGTCTGTGTAACTCCTTGCTATGTTCTTTATGTACTGTATTGATGTGCTGTGCTGTCAGCCTGCAGAGGCTTTGAATAATGTGGATGTATTGCTTGTTTTGCATCATTTTGCACATTTGCATTACTGTGTGTGATATGTGAATGAGTTTGTGCAGAAAGTCTGCTAGTAGCTGCTTGTGACAGTTTGTTTATTATTGTTTTGTGTTCAAGTTGTGCTGTAATGAGTCATTAATAACTGGAATACTGTGTTGGTCTTGTTGGCTAAGTAGTAGTGTAAGTCATGTATTTGATACATGCAAAGATAGTTAACTTTGTTGGTGAAATGACACTTGGTCCTACTTTATATCTTATATTTTAGATCAGTGATTTTCAAAGTGGGTGCCACCAGGGGTGCTTCAGCAAATTGGAAAGAAAAGGAGGGAAAATGCTAATTATTATATATATACACAGTATAACCTAACCTGACTTGGCTTTAGAACCCTTCCAGTGCTAAAATGAGTGCTTTGTTTAAGAGATAATTTAAAGGTCCCATATCATGCTCATTTTCAGGTTCATACTTGTATTTTGTGTTTCTACAAGAATATGTTTCCATGCTGTAATGTTCAAAAAAACCTTTATTTTCCCTTATACTGTCGGCCTGAATATACCTGTATTTACCCTCCTGTCTGAAACGCTCCGTTTTCGCGCATTTCGATGGAATTGCGACGGAATTGCAACAGAATTGCGTTGCTAGGCAACAGCTTTGGTCCATGTATACTTCCTGTCAGCTGATGACATTCACATACACTGCAACCAGGAATAAACTGGGACACATTTAGAATGTTTACGCTTAAATCTGTGTAAAGGGTCTAAATATTGTATATTCGTGACATCACAAATGGACAGAAATCCTGACAGCTTGTTTCAAAGGCTCAGTTTCTGAATACGGGCTGTGTGTATTTTCCTGTTGATTTAGCGTTTCAATACTTTCACAGTATTTATATAGGACTTAAGCCTGCTTTATAATAAAAAAAACATGAAAATCTCACTTTTTAATATTATGGGACCTTTAACTGGCTCCCCTAATGGTGTACACTAAACTTTTCACATATAGGACCCCGTCCAATTTCTCACTTTGCTAAATATTCCACTGGCAAATCAAAGACTAATAATCAAGGACGGAAGGATATTGAACAAAAGGCTTTTTCTGTGCAAAATTATAATGAATTTCTGTGGTATTCTGGAGGCTATACCCTCTATACAACTGCAGGGCTACACCTCAACATGTCACATCTGTGTTTCATACTATGCATGCATGCAAAGATGTTTGCATTTGTCTAAGAGCGTGCATGTGTGTGTGTCCACCACTCAGTTAGTGATACAAGACACAGACTAATCTTCCAACGTGCAACAGAGAATAAATCAGTTGTACTTAATTAGCAGGGGCGAGGTTATGACTGACATGGAATTTCATCTTAATTACAGGAGGGAAATTTGTTCCATTAATTTGGGTTTGCATGAACACATCAAGTTAATCACACCGGTCATTGTTCTAGTAAATGTTCAGAACAACTGGACGATCGCTTAATTTATTCTTATGGGAACTTGTGATTTTAATGACGAGCAGCATGCATTGGTTTGCATAATGTATCATTTGCTATTCATACCTACAGCAACGTGTCAGAGGCTTAAATCATCATCACAGTTGTTTTTTAAATGTCTTATTGATAACATTGCAACGTAGACAAATATTAAACAAACAAAACAAAAACATCCACAGAGCCATTAGAAAGGTGCCGAATAAAAGTATGCACAGTTATCAATAGCACCTTTAAAAAGTGCAGTTTTTTAATGAGGGATTTGGCCCAATAAAAGTACACTAAAGTTGTTAATACAGGTGTATTTTATTGTTGACTGAAGTTAAAATGGGCTTTAAGTCTTAAATAATGACACAGAATTCACTTGTCACTTTTTTAGAAAATAATACAAACAGAAAACTCTCAGTAAATACAACATTTATTCCAGCAAACTTCTTTGCCTTTTATGTATTGTAGTTATGTTTGTGCATGTTGTGACCACCAGGTAGCAGCAGATACCAAGAAATTAAAGGGCTTGCATCTGTGTTATTCAGCCTGCTCGCCCAGCAAACACTAAAAGGAAATTATCAGTTTTATCCTTTTTATAATTGTCTGCTGTACACTTTCTTTTTATTTTCTATCATTTCTAACAGCTGTTAGAATAAACACAAAAGCAGATTATTAAATGTGACATCACTGGGAGAAATATACAGCAAATCATGTGTATTTTCTGCAGCATTTAACAATTTTTAATGTTTGGACTTGCTTGATTTTAAACTTATAAGCGTATACAAAAAAATGCCAAAATACAGTGATTTTGTTTAGCAATAAATAAGGCAGGATTTATCCATCAGAAGGGTTACAACAGTCCCGTCTACCTCCGCACTCCAAGCTTTTGGATATGAACCAATTTTTCTTTCTCCTGGATTCAGTTCAAGCCGTGCAGAATGGGCCACAATAGATGATGCATGTCTTATTGTTCATTTGTTTTTTTGCCATTTTTGGAGGTCTGCCAAATATCCAAAGATGCACAAATTCCAGGCTCATTGTTGCCTTGAAATAATAGGATGCTTTTTCTTTTTTCTTCTTGTTGTGGCAGACTTGTTTCTCCACGTGAAAAAGAAGATATTCTTTGTTTAATGTGGAAATGCAGTGTGGGAATAATTATTGTTTACATACACAAAAATGGATGTAATTGCTTGTACCTCCTGGTTGAAATAATTTTTCTTACACTTACAATAACATAATGAATTGATGCCCAATAGTACTATTACATAAACTGTCAAAGAATACAGTAAATTAGTAGCTTTCCTACAATGTATTATGGTGGAAAACAACATTTTCTTAGCTACGGAGAGGTCTTACAGATTCACATGAAAAGTAGCAGCACAGTACAGTAGCAGTGGAAAACTGTGGTTGAATTATGCCGTCTCATTTAATACAAACTCTACTGATTTCATTGTTGTTGTTAGTGTTGTTAGTGTTGCACCCTGTAAATCTTCTCCCTTGTAATTGGCAGTGTTGGAAGAAGAATTGAGAACTTTTTACTTGAGTAAAAATTGCAATACCACAGTGTAAAAATACTCTATTACAAGTAAAAGTCCCGCACTGAAAATGTTAATGTAAAACTACAAAAGTATTTGCGGCATAATTTACTGAAGTACTAATTATGCAAAATGGCCCCACTAAGTGTAGATATTATCGGAATATTATTAATAATGCATGAACATGTAAGCAGCATTGCTGTCAATGTGGAGCTAATTTAACTACTACTAATGTTGAGTATTGTTATAAATAAATTAATGGAGCTGTTATGATTTTCCTGAGACGCTGTTGCCACAATAGTCTACACCAGTCATTCCCAAAGACTGGGTCGCAGGAGATTTTATTAGGATAGCCACATACATTTGCAGAATTTCTTCCATAGTCTTTCATTTAACATTTATATCTATAGTACACTTTTGAGCCACATGAGGGAGCCTGAATGTTCGTATTGTTCTGATAATTGTAGCCTAGATAGAAGATAATAAATAATAAATCTAAAGCTAGCGTACATTGTGTTTGTTTTTCTGATGAGAGGAAAAAAACGAGAGCCTCCGCCTAAATGCATCTATTTGCTCTCATTTATAAAGTATTTAACGTGTGTATGTTTTCAATAACATGCATAAAACAAAGTTGTGATTAATCAAACGTATATCTCTTTGAAATGGCTGGTTTGCCTATTCAAGATAATATTTAAATAAATAAATTTAAACAAAATTTTGGCGAGGGAAAAACTTTCATGTCCATTTTCAAAGGGGTCCCTTGACCTCTGACCTCAAGATATGTGAATGTAAATGGGTTCTATGGGTACCCACGAGTCTCCTCTTTACAGACATGCCCACTTTATGATAATCACATGCAGTTTGGGGCAAGTCATAGTCAAGTCAGCACACTGACACACTGACAGCTGTTGTTGCCTGTTGGGCTGCAGTTTGCCATGTTATGATTTGAGCATATTTTTTATGCTAAATGCAGTACCTGTGAGGGTTTCTGGACAATATTTGTCATTGTTTTGTGTTGTTAATTGATTTCCAATAATAAATATATACATACATTTTCATAA
Source organism: Adelosebastes latens (assembly GCA_916700685.1). Lineage (NCBI taxonomy): Eukaryota > Metazoa > Chordata > Actinopteri > Perciformes > Sebastidae > Adelosebastes > Adelosebastes latens. The sequence continues at coordinate 32,877 of CAKAKR010057757.1, read as the reverse complement.
AGCAGCATATTTTCCCACTCCCATGTTGATAAGAGTATTAAATACTTGACAAATCTCACTTTAAGGTACATTTTGTACAGATAAAAAATGTGTGATTAATGGTGATTAAATATTTTAATCGATTGACAGCACTATTAATAACATAAAATGTCCATATTGTTAACAAATAGATATTTTTAATTATTAACTGAGAAAAAGGACAATTTCTGCAGATAACCCGCCTCAGAAAATAAAGGTAACGGCGCTCTTCTAGTACGTGAATGAGCTCAGCCTCCGCCTGGCGTCCCAGCATTCAGTCAACGTCCTCCTAATTCACCATCATGACTCCACCGGCCACTAATGGGATTGTAGTCAGGCCTATTTATTGCCTCTGGGGAATTGAGGCTACATACAGTGTGTGAGGGGTTAATTAGAAACAAGTGAAGGGGTCAGAGGTGTGTGTGTGTGTGTGTGTGTGTGTGGAGCACATGTGGTCACGAGAGGGCTGGACCTTTCGGTAATAGGGGGTGGATTTAAACGGGGGGAAGATTTATCCGCGAGGCTGTGACACGGGGACAAATAGTGCTGATAGGTGAAGGCCTCTCGGCGGAGAGCCCAGGCTGGATGACAAATAGCTTCTGTGTGTGTGTGTGTGTGTGTGTGTGTGTGTGTGGAAAATAGGATCCCAGACCATATTCACTTATCACTGAGTCAGGTACTTCCTTGAATCCGCTCTTGACATCCAGCAGGGAGCCATTCGCCTCTCTTGTTTTGCCGCTGCCTCTCCTATCTATCTCTTTAATACCCCCTCACCTCCTCTCCTCCAGCGCTCTCAGCAGTATCTCCCCAGCCTCTCAGCTTCCCATATTACACCGCCAGATAAGAGAGGAGAAGGGCCCCGACTGACAGGAACCCCAAATTAATTTACAAGCAATGATGCCGTTCCTGGGCTGATAGAACAGTCTTTATACAATATGAAGGGACAGGGGAGTGACGCCTCCGAGGCTCCGCTGGGGAGGGAGTGCTATCTTTGTAATTATTATAGGGAGAGACCTTGATCCTTCTCTGTCTCCTTCTGTCCCCCTTCTTCTCAATAAATGTTGTAGAAAGAACCCCAGAGACAAATCTTATGGATATAGGCAATGAAGAAATCACATTACATACTCTAAAAAGACGCCACAGTTGTTCTTTCCTCCCCAGTCTCCCTCCGCTGTTACTTTCAACACACGATTCGCCACAGCTCCGTGGCCTAATAGGCTTACCGCGCCACAGAATCTAAAGAAATGTAAGTGGATTAAAGGGAATCAGTGTTATATAGCGTTCATTAGCCACCGCCAACGGTTGATGTTGGACCAGAGCGTCGACTATGGGAGCTATTACGCCCCGAGTTTTTTTGGCGTACATGCTCCAAGGTCCCCTGACAATCGCTTCCAAAATGAGGAGATAATAAAGGGAGGCTGGATCCGAGCCGGCGCTCATGGTCCGAGGGCTGGTCCTTGAGTCTACTCACCTGACTGGCTGGGTAACATTTGTCCTATAGATACACAGACGCCTTGTGACATATTGCTAGTTCTTTTCATTACTTTTTGAGCCTTTCTGACCAAATAAAGAGCCACAGGATCTAAATTCCACCAAACGTCCTTCAGCATATTCTGCATTGTGTTGTTGTAACTGTATGTTGTAATTCACCGTTGTGTCAGAATGTGATGTTTGAATCTAGTAGTTAAAATATTATGTCATAAAAAGTGGGCATTGAATCAACCATAGACTGTATATAAGAAGTGGATGTAGCCACCGTGACATCACCCATTGGTTTGTGGACTGCTGTTTTGAAGCCGTCACCATCTTGGTTTTTGTCCGTCGACATCTTGGTAGCCTATTTGGCCGTCGTCATCTTGGTTTTTTGCAACCAGAAGTGACTCAAGAGTGTTGAGCTAAGTACAACCGACTGAATAAGACATTTTAAGGCGACCCAAATGTTACAATTAACTTTCATGGACTAAAACACGTTGTGAAAGGGTTAAAGTTGTATGACAAAAACGCGGACAACTCCCAGACCGGGCAACGCCGTGGTAGCGACCTGTCAATCACAAGGTAGCCACGCCCTAAAGCATCCCCTGCTTTATGGTCTATTTGACTCTAAATGGGACCATAATTTACTAAATGAACATCATGCTGTATTGAAGAAGACTTGAAACTAGCGATTGAGACCATAAACTCATGTTTACAATGTTTACTGAGGTAATAAATCAAGTGAGAAGTAGGCTCATTTTCTCATAGACTTCTATACAATCAGACTTCAGAGGAGTCGCCCCCTGCTGGCTGTTAGAAAGAAGGCAAGTTTAAGGCACTTCAGCATTGGCTTCACTTTTCAGACCTAGAGGTTGCTGCCTGGAATCAACTCTTTATTTTCCTGACAACTGATGGACTTTGAATCAATCTGACCCATATATTATTTCTGCAAATAATTACTGTACTAACTGTTACTCAGTTTTATAAATTTGTAATAGCATTCAATATAGTGAAGGGCACATAATGGCAACTTTATCACGAAAACAAAATGTTTAGGACTTGTTTGAAAAGTTTGCTCTTGTTGTTCATGCCCATAATTTTTTCCTATCCTTGCTTCTTTCCTCTACATGAGTAAAGTTTTCCAGGCGTAATTCGGTCTGACCATGTCCCGTTCATTCACGTTGCCCCCATTACCTCACTTGAGTGACAAGCAATGGTACAAAGTAGTTGTGTTTTACAGAGACAGACGGACAGATTGAATATTACAGTCTGAATTTAAAATAAAAAGTGACAGCCCTAATCAGTGGTAATGCAAAAAGAAACTTCCAGAAACAATTATTTGTTGCAAACAGGTTTTAAATAGCAGCCAACAATCTTAAAACCAGAATAAAGAACTAGGTCTGCAGCATCAGGACTATACTGATAGAAATATTACATTCACATGTGAGTGGGTGTCCTTCCAAAAGCACAGGAATGGATTCGTTCACATAGTTTGGCGGCTAAACGCTTTGCGAGCTGTGAAATGTGTAATTTGTTGAAGCCAGCGTTTTGGGGGGCAGCTGCACGCAGTTACACAGTCCTGCCCTGATGGCGGTCCAGCAATCCGACACACACCAAAACCGATTTAAGTCCCGTTAACACGTTAATGTTGGATTCCCAGCATTATCGGCTCCGGCTCTCTGGGTCACAGTGTCATGACGGGTGATTCAGAAGAGGGCGGTGGGTTTGAACACTTTATAACCTCTGGTCTTGTTGAATTCTTGGAGGAAGACACTCTTTGCTTTTTTTATATGTCATCCAACGCGTTGGCTTCTTGTCCATTTGACGTGCTTCTTTTGTTTTGTTATTCCTGGAAATATTAGAGCTGAAACAATTAGTTTATTATTTTGATAATTGATTAATTGTTTGTACCATTTTTAAAGCAAAAACCAAAAAATTCCTTGCTCCTGCTTTTCAAATGTGTATATTTGCAAGTTTTCTTCTACAGTAATATGACAGTAAATTTAATATCTTTGGGTTTTGGCTTTTCATGGTTTGCATGCACACAGTAAGTGTATATAAGTTTGAAAATTGTAAAGCTTTTTAACTTCAGTTATATGTAGGGTTGCAGCTAGCGATTATCTTCATTGTCGATTAATTTGTTGATTATTTTCTCGATTAGTTGTTTGGTCTATAAAATGACAGAAAATGGTGAAAAATGCTGATCAAGATGACGTCCTCAAATGTCTTGTTTTGTCCACAACTCAAAGATATTCTGTTTACTGTCATAGAGGAGTAAAGAAACAAGAAAATATTCACATTTAAGAAGCTGGAATCAGCAAATTTAGACTTTTTTTTCATAAAAAAACATTAATCGATTATCAAAATAGTTGGCGATTAATTTAATAATTGACAACTAATTGATTAATCAATGCAGCTCTAGTTGCATTTGTGTAAATTGAAAGTATATAGCGGATATGCACCCTCTTAAGTTTTGTTTTTATTCGGTAAAATCATGAGCGATATCTGGGTTTAGTCCATTTGGGAAAAGGGAACATAGCTTTTTGAATTTTTTTTGCATGCATTTTGTTAAATATTAACACAATTGTAAAGACACAATTACACAAAAAAGTCTGAATCAGGGGCTTTTTATTACTGCCAAGAAATAAAAAATAATTTAATGTCCAATCTGGGGATCCATAACCTCCGATACGCTCCAAACATGACATGAGGGAGAAGGGGCTGAGGTGGTATTGCCAATGAAGCAAACATTACTTGGTAACATCACTGCGGCTGCTAACGTAGCCGCCACAGAGCCGTGCAGCAGCCAGATCGCGCTCCCGCTCCCTCTCGGAAGACGGAGAAGTGTAAATCCAAAAGCTGAAAACTCCATTAGGCCGAGTCAGTCATGCATCCGTGTGCTCCAGTGCCAGACAGCTCTGTAAATCAGCTTCCCTTTTTCTAGCTCCACTGAAGAAAACAATATGGGTAGTGTCTGGGTACTGAGCACTGGGCACACACACACACACACACACACACACACACACACTCACACACACACCCTAGGGGCCTGGCTGCTACAGAGTGAGACCAAATGCTCTGATCCAGGTTGAACTAACCACTGACATGTGCACCTGTCAGACATGGGCTGCTGAAGATGTGTGTGTGCATTTCTAATGTACATGCAGTATAGTGAGTGTGTGTGTGTGTGTGTGTGTGCGTGCTGTGCTATAGTGTTTTATATCCAGTCTTGGTGTGTTCAGATCTCTTTTTCCTTGAGGCATTTGTATTGTGTTATCTTTTGATTTAAAGTGCGTTCTTTTCTGTTTTATTTTCAAATGGAAACGTGCACTCAGCCATTGCAAAAAGCGGTGACGTAGGTTTCCAAAGTAAGCTAATCAGTAAGGTTATGAATAATGTGAACGCTAGCACTAGCTGAGTTAAAGTTAGCTGTGCTACAATGGAAATAACTGAAAGGGCTAGCTTGGATTTTTTGAAGTGGGGTTGTATGTATAGTCCTGTGTTCTGCGAGGTTAAATGACTGCTTCTGTGAATGGAGTTTGGTGGCTTTGAAGGGAGCGATATAACGGCTTCAGTTCCCCGTCAGAAAGGGCTGAAAAAAATTATTTTAGCCACCTAAAAAAACAATATCAGTTTAATTGTACACTATATTTATAATATTTTCACCGCCTTACCTTGCCGTTAGACAGCCCTTTCTGACGGGGAACTTGATGCAGTTATATCGCTCTCTTTAAAGCCACCAGACTTCATTCACAAAAACAGTGATTTTACTTCGCAGAACACGGGTGTTTCTGGTCTACCGCTGCATCGATCGGTTAGTTTTTTTGTGTTATTGTGTGACTTTTGGATCTGAACTTAAAGGGCCAGTGTGTAACATTTAGGGGGATCTATTGGCAGATATGGAATATAATATTAATAAGTATGTTTTCTTTAGTGTATAATCACCTGAAAATAAGAATCGTTGGAAGTGGAAGTGAAAACAGTGCAATAAAAATATGTTGACGTTAAAATCAATTAATAATCGTGATCTCAATATTGATCAAAGTAATCGTGATTATCATTTTGGCCATAATCGTGCAGCCCTACCTTATGTAACGTTAATACACTGACTATAAGGATGTATATATACTGTACATGTAGCAGCATCATCATGCAGAAACCTACGTCAGGTCACGTGGGAAGAAGTTTCTAGAAGGGCTTGAAGGGAAAATAGCATTTTGACACTAAAAATTACATACTTTGATAAAAATTTGAATGTTCGGATTTGAATACATAACTGGGAAGCTACAGAATGATATAAAAATGCCCTTTAATGTCAATTTTTGTTCTTTCTTTGTACAATCCAAATAATATCTGAGCCGTTCACGCACACCAGCAATAATTTGATGAGTGATTGACCGACTGTGCGACCAGATATTTCACAGTTTGTCGCAGAATAGCTTACTTAAGATTTGGATTCTTTCTCTCTCTCTCTCCCACACACACTCATGCATGCGAATACACAGACTGTAAAGTAAACGGATTTGGAGTGTGTCCGTCCGTCCTAATCTGTTGGCCAGTACGGGCTGACTGAGGCCTAGCAGGTGCTAGACACTTGTCTGAGGAATGTGGAGGGCCAGACCTCAGACCTCCCACCAGGACTGAGCTTCCTCTGTGCTGCTAGCGTGTGTGTGTGTGTGTGTGTGTGTGTGTGTGTGTTGCATGCGGAGGGTGCGTGGGTGGCGGTCACCACCTGCTCTCAGCCTAATTTCAGGACCAAAACATTGCATTGCACTCGCTGGGGTTTTAATCTAAATTATGAGGGATTGAATTGCAAAATTGGAATGAGCTGAATTTCCTCAATATCACAAATATTTTGTGTTTAATAGGGCTGTCAAAGTTAACGCGGTAATAACACATTAACGCAACTTTGCGAATTTTAGGTTGTAGCAGGCTCAGTTTTAAAGCTAGAGTGAAGATACTGGTATCATATGAAACTAAAATAACCTAAAGAATCCATTGGCACCAACCATGTCATACTAGCTTTTCGCAAAGGAGGTTAAATAACGCTCCAAACTTACTCTAAATTTTGGTATTGGCCATTTTGAAAGGGGTCCCTTTACCTCTGACCTCAAGATATGTGAATGAAGATGGGTTCTATGGGTACCCACGAGTCAGCAGCATGGACATCATGGACAATCAAATATTTTAATAGATTGATAGCCCTAATTTTGATGATTAAAATGTTGAGTTTGTGGTTCAAAAGTCCAAAAATCAGTGGTGTTTGCTGCTGTTTCCACATCTGCATTTGTCTCTTCTCATGCAACCATAATATCTCTTTGCGTGTGTGAGGCTCAGACCACAATGAGTTAACTCCCTCTTGTAGCGCAGCATTAAAAAAAACTACTATTAATTCCAGCTTATCAGCGCAACAACACGCAGCCTTAAATGAGTGTGAATCAGCAGAATGTCTTTAACGTAGATTAATGCTACCTGCCTGCATTTTTTGCTGCCTCTGTGGACGGCAATTAAGAGCAATAATCACCTTTTCATGGTCTGCTCTCTTAGTAGGTCATTACCCTCCACCTCGTAGCCCCCCACACACACACACATAGTCCCAGCACTCTCAACAAATACAAGATAATGGGGAAAGTTTGGAGGGTGTTGATGTTATTGTGCGCTGTATTTTTGTGGGTGTTGTTGTTATTCTAACCACTGGAAAGCTTAGTTTAAACTAGGGCGATTAAAATATGTAATCGCAATTAATTGCACATTTTTTATCTTTTCAAAATGTACCTTAAAGAGAGATTTGTCTAGTTTTTAATACTCTTATCAACATGGGAGTGGACAAATATGCTGCTTTATGCAAATGTATGTATATATTAATTACTGGAAATCAATTAACAACACAAAACAATGACAGATATTGTCCAGAAACCCTCACAGGTACTGCATTTAGCATAAAACAATATGCTCAAACTGCATGTGATTATCATAAAGTGGGCATGTCTGTAAAGGGGAGACTCGTGGGTACCCATAGAACCCATTTTCATTCACATATCTGGAGGTCAGAGGTCAAGGGACCCCTTGGAAAATGGCCCTGCCAGTTTTTCCTCGCCAAAATATAGCGTACGTTTGGAGCGTTATTTAGCCTCCTTCATGACAAGCTAGTATGACATGGTTGGTACCAATGGATTCATCAGGTTTTCTAGTTTTATATGATACCAGTATCTTCACTCTAGCTTTAAAACCGAAACAACCTAAAAATCGCAAGTAGAGTTAATGCGTTAAAGAAATTATGGGCGTTAAAATGAATTTGCGTTAATGCATTATCGCGTTAACTTTGACGGCCCTAGTTTAAACAATATGCAGAATATTCATATAATCCTGTTTTGACCTGGATGTGTGAGGCGTTTATAGGAGATTGAACCAGAATTGAATGGAGGTAAAGGGTCGAACCGCTGATTTATTTCTCTTCCTCCTTCCCTACCTCCTCTCGTCTTCCTTCCTCTCTCATTTTTCCCCGTGTCAGAATGACTGATGGTGGCGAGCAGAACTGGGTGTCCGGCGTTATACCTCCGACAAATGGCTGCGGCCCGCTCGGCCAGGCCTTGGACCGGACAGAAATCAATATTTCACCATTTAAAATCTATCAAAAGAGGATTTTTTTGAGAGCGCTACAGCTGCCTGCACTCCCCTCCACCCTGCCATGCTCCAAACACTGAATCAGACACTCTGTACTTACAACCAGTAATCAATAAGCCAGCACCTTCACAGATCTTAACCGCAGTCGCCTCGGAGCGGTGATGGATGGCGAGGAAGGCCGCGATTCATTTTGTCAGGCCATTACGCCGGGGCGAATTCTGTCCACTTCATCCTGCAGACAATCATTTTTCACAGTTCATAAGAAGCAGGAATGGGTTGCGATGGAGGAGAAGAGGAGAGGCAGACAAAGAGAAGGCAGACGGAGAGAGAGAGAGAGAGAGTTAAGGGGAAGAAATTAAGAATATGGGGAAAAATCGAGAGGGGAAACGAACGGGGAGAGTGATGACAGATGGTATGAGGACGAGAAAGAGAAAGCAGAGATGTAAACCAGACTGAGTGGCTCCTGTAGCCGTTTTCTGTTAGTGGAAAAGAGGATGTGACATAAAATCATTAAAGCCTGGAAAAAATGGAATAATCCACAAGAACAACAACAAAAGTATGTTTGTTAGCTAAAAACAAGACAGCCAGCTACATGTAGACGGTGTTTATGCTGCGTGGAACCAAATCGGTCAGGGGGGAAATTGATTTTTGCTGAAAAGCATTTATCGCTATGAAGCACACTAGGGCAAAGTAACCGTGAACAAGTCCCACTAGTCAAACGCATTATGTTTACAAAAGTGGTAAATTAGTCGAGCTAAAACGCACTGCGCGCTAAGATATTGCGATATTACTTTGCTTCATGTCCAATTATAATAGCCACGGAGGACTTTGTGTAAAATGTAATGGTGGCAGGAGACAAATGGACTTCAATTGGACAGAGAAAATGTGTCGTTTGCATTAATATCTCTCTCCCTCCCTTCCTTCCTCTCTTGGCGAAGCTCCCCGAGACCCACGGTGTTCTCGTTGGATCCGTCTTGCCTCGGAAAACAAGCGACAGCTGCTGTGTGTGTGTGTGTGTGTGTGTGTACGACTGTGTGTGTATGTGTCCGTCCGTCGCGGTCTCGCCCCATATGTTGGCCCTCACCTGCTGGCGGCCGAGGATTATGAGCTACAAGCCCTTATTAAAACTGGATTTGTTTACCCTCCCGCTTGCACGCGGCGACAACAAAAACAGTATGACCCCGTCCGTCGCTGGGCCGCCGCCCGGCTGCGAGAGAAGCCACGGTGAACCCAGCCAGCGGGCCGGGGGTGCAGATTTAGTAGAAATGCACCAAGGTTGAATTTGTGAACGGATGAAAATTGGAAACTGTTATTTTATATGAATTATTTTCTGAAAACAGGATTATTTTCAGCTTCCATGCTTAAAGAAAATCTAGCTTCTCAGATCTTTCCATTTTCTTATATGATAGCAAATGTGATGCATCTTTGGGCTTTGGTCAAACATAACAAGCGATGTAAGGCATCACCTTTATCATCTCAAACTTTATTTGTATAGCACGTTTAAAACCCCCCCGCAGTTGACCAAAGTGCTGAACACGAAATAAATACTAAGCAAGTAACAATAAGAACAGAGTAAAAACAATAAAGTTAATGTGCGCATAATAGCAGTAAAAGAGTTGCGGCACAGAAGGTAAACTTAGTCAATCGCCAGCGAGAAGAATTGAGTCTTCAGCAGCGACTTAAATGATTCTCTGCTCTGAGCTGTTTTAATATGAAGAGATTAGGGGCGGCCACCGCAAAGGCTCGGGAGACCGTTGTGTGAAACGAGAAGTCAACGTTGATTTATTTGCCACTTCTGTAGATATTTTAACCCAAACCATGATCTTTTCCTAAACCTAACTAAGTAATTTTGTTGCCTAAACCTAACCAAGTTGTTTCCTGTGAAGACGGAAGTTTATTTTGAAAAGACTGTCTGCATATAAAAAGTGGGAATTGACACATGTTGCTGGACTTTTGTAGGAAAACGCACAGAAAATGAGGAATAACGTTTTGTAGGATATCATATAAACTGTTGTACGAGGATACGTTGATCCTAGTGAACCACATGGCAGCTTGCATGTAAAAGTCTTGTATATATATATACGCCCATGTGTGGTGCATTATCAAATGATATCAGTAGTTAGTTGTGTTATTGCAGGATTTCAACACTGTATTGAAGAGCTTACAGATGGCTCGCTTTATGTAGAGTTTTTCTGTCACCACAGATTCTAAATCCAAAGCTTGAAGGTGTCGCTTGTTGTCATTTGTTATGGTCAAATTAAGTCTCCACATTAACTCAAAGCTGCCACAAATGACCTAAAACCACCTACATGCATGTACTATACATGATAAATATGTAGCTTAACCTGACAGGCTTATAGCAAGAGTTTATGTGGAGGTTTAACACTCACATCAAGGCCTAAACATCTGCAGGTTTTCATTCACTAAAGCAGCCAAAACAGTGACTTTTCAGCATTAATGTGCAGATTAAAGGATCTTTTCAACGCAAAATTAAAGTTCTTCTTCTTTTTCGTATTCGTTGTAGCTGTACTTGTAGTCTTGGCAACACTTTCGTCTTCTCTCCAAATTCTATCGAAGCATCTTTAGATGAGCAGAGGTTCAGATATAATCTGTTGTGTTACAACCCACTGACCTTTTATCTCTGTTCTTCTTCATCTGTTTCTATTTGAGGCCCTGACGAGGACAACAACCTATTTCTGGCTCATTTTGTCATCTTTTGTCTCACAGTCGCCATCTCTCCATTCTCTTCCGCTCTTTTCTTCTTTGCTCTTCATGTGTCACTCTCTAATATTCTCCACCTGCCTCCTCTCTTCTTCTTCCTCTTCTTTTTGTTCTTTATCTGCTCTCCATCCCCTGCCGTTGATGTATTTCTTCATTCTCATTATCCTGTTTCTGTCTCCTTTCTCTCTCCTCTCGTGGCCTTCATTACCTCCTCCTCTTCCTCCCAACCTCTCTCTGTTTGTCTCTTTCCATCATGGTAATAGTGTTCCTTTAATAGGAAGCCATCAGTCACAATAAAAGTTTCCTCCTCTCTGCCACCAGTTAAAATCCACCTTAATAGTGACAATTCCCATTGACTCTCTCTCTTACTTACACATATATACGTATATACACACCTCATGCTGCTTCACCCCACCCTCAGCACCAATGACTGCAACGTCAGCATCTCTTTTATGGAAATTAATGGGGAGGGTGACGAGATGTGGGGAGGGGAATCCAGGGGAAGGATGGACAAAAGAATAAAAGTAGAGAAGGAGTGAAACAGATAGAAGGAAAGATGAGAGACGCTGAGAGATAAGGTGAGGAGGAGGAAGAAGTGAAACATGGCGAGTGAGGCACAGAAAGGTAGAGGGACAAAGTCGGTATCCGTCATGGAAATGAACGGAGAATGTGTCAAGTTGTGGAGTCGGAGAGAGGCGGAGGTGTAGTTGGAGAGTCTGACGGAGGGGAAATGGCTGATTTGGTTCCGATTATGTTGCTACGCCCCATGTTTTTTCTTTTTGTTGTTGTGGCATCTTTACCTTAGCATTCTGCTTAACAATCCTCAGCCTGTTAACAGTTAATATGTTCAATTTCAAGTTCAAATTTGCCTCAATTGGTACCAACCATGTCATACTAGCTTGTCGCGAAGGAGGTTAAATAATGCTCCAAATTTACGCTAAATTTTGGCGAGGAAAAACTGGCATGGCCATTTTCAAAGGGGTCCCTTGACCTCTGACCTCAAGATATGTGAATGAAAATGGGTTCTATGGGTACCCACGAGTCTCCCCTTTACAGACATGCCCACTTTACGATAATCACATGCAGTTTGGGGCATATTTTTTATGCTAAATGCAGTACCTGTGAGGGTTTCTGGACAATATTTGTCATTGTTTTGTGTTGTTAATTGATTTCCAATTACAAATATATACATACATTTGCATAAAGCAAGCATATTAGCCCACTCCCATGTTGATAAGAGTATTAAATCTCCCTTTAAGGTACATTATGAACAGATAAAAAATGTGCGATTAAGTGGCGATTAATCACGATTAACTACGGACAAGTTAATCATGTTGAGCGTAGCAGGTTGGTATGAAAACTAACGATGAATGTGTAGTTTTATTGTTCATGTATACTTCATATATTGGGTATATTTTTAGGGTTTTTGAGAGAAATCCCCTTTTTTTAAGATGGCTTGGATCATATCATCCATGATATTATTAAAATGCTATGAATCTGTATACCCTCATGGAGATCTACTAATCTGTGTGCATTGGTGGTTGTGTGTCTGGATAAAAGATATTACCACTATATTACCATCTTCTGTCTATCACAGCTGCATCAGCTGGTCAGTTCTTACCACAGTAGCCAGAAGGGGGCACAAAACTACTGGCTTAGACTCAGCTCAGGAGCCTCAGGCCTCCACCTCTCGAGGCGAGTTTATTTGTTCAGCACCTTTCAACAGTAAGGCAATTCAAAGTGCTTTACATAACACATAAAATATAATAAGACAATATAAAACAACGCGTAAATAGGATTTAAAAAGAGTAAAATGAAAGAGTTAAAGGTTAATTAAACACTTTAAATAATACAACATAATAAAATAAAATGATTAATCGAATAGTTGTCGACTATTCAGTTTGAGTAATTTTTCTAAGAAAAAATAGTAAATATTCTCTGACTTCAGCTTCTTAAATGTGAATATGTTCTGGTTTCTTTAATCCTCTATGACAGTAAACTGAATGTCTTTGAGTTGTGGACAAAACAAGACATTTGAGGACGTCATCTTGGGCTTTGGGAAACACTAATTTAAATTTTTTCCCCATTTTTTGACATTTTATAGACCAAACAATTAATCGAGAAAATAATCAACAGATTAATCGTCAATGAAAATAACCGTTAGATGCAGATGAATTTAATTTACAATTGATGCTGCAAATTATTATGAATTATATTCTACTTAAAAGTGACTCTAAAAAACACAAAAATGTAAATAAAAAGGAGTTCTTGCAGACAAATTTTAAAACATAACTAAGGCAATGAACCATCTTGCAGTATTTATTTTGCGTGCGCATGTTTGTGTCAGTTTCCAGGACAGTTTTAAGTTTTAATAAATGAGGTTAAGTAGCTCAGAGGCCGGGACAAAAGCCAATTTCCTTTTCTGCTTGTCACCTTTTGTGCCAAAGCCCATTGGAGGATTGAACCTGTCAATCAAGAGTCAAACCAGCATGTTGCCCCGGCAAGAAACACAATGACAAAACCCCCCTTTTTTTTTTAGCCTCGATCCTTTGAAGGGGCTTTTAATGGCATTTTAGTGAAACAAAAACTGTTAAAAAATGCCTGAAAGTTTGTGGATTTGACAAAATAAATAAATTCATGCATAAAAAATCAGATTTATTGATAAAAATATAGCACTAAAATCCACCAGCTTGCCAGACTTAATGCAATTTTTCAGTCACTTTTAATGATTTCAAAATTACGTCATTCTCCATCTTAACTTGCGTCAAACTTTTCCCATTTTTTTTTTATTTGAGAAAGTCCACAAATATATTTAATATATTAAATATAATATACTGTACTTGTGGAGAATAAAAGTCAAATTTTTTAGTCTCTTGGTTCCTCAGCAGTGACGCCTGAAAGAGAGTGGGAGTAAAGAGAGGGAATTGGGTGCTAAAAGCACAGATTGAAAAAACTTCCCTCGGCCGGCCAAGCATCACACACATCAAAGTGAAGACATTGTTTGGGAGGAACAATGGCTGCCGTCACAGTCCAGGAGCTCGTGTGTTGTTGCGTGTTTGCGCTCCCAGAATCCCCCTCTGACGGCGGAATCACTGGATTATCAAACCAGCAGATGCAAACCGCAGAGAACAATATCATCGGCAGCCCTCAGAGGGGAATCCTCCGAGGCCCGTCTGGAAGAGACGCACCGATAGCATCAAACTTCTGCTCCAACACGGGAAACTCAAACACACTCCTATTTCTTTAAATACCTAATTTAATAAGCCATATTAAAAGGCAGGTAGGATAATCAAGAATAAAGTAGATTATATACTTTTTAACTACATGAATATTTGAGTTTGTAAATTGATGTTTGACAAAGCAATGGTGCCACAAATTGTATTTTACTGCAAATTTACATTAAATTACTGGCTCTGAGTTTAACTACTTTTACACCACGTGCCTTGAATTTAGGGCTGCAACCAACGATTATTTTCATCGTTGATTATTTTCTCGATTAATGGATTAGTTGTTTGGTCTATAAAATGTCAAGATGACGTCCTCAAATGTCTTGTTTTGTCCACAACTCAAAGATATTCAGTTTACTGTCATATAGGAGTAAAGAAACCAGAAAATATTCACATTTAAGAAGCTGAAATCAGAGAATTTAGACTTGTTTTTCTTAAAATATGACTTAAACCGATTATCAAAATAGTTGCCGATTAATTTAATAGTTGACAACTAATCGATTAATCGTTGCAGCTCTACTTGAAATGACTAATTTAGCAGTATGATGCTGTAGAAATACAGCAGTGAAATCTGACTTTAAACTATAAGTGCAACCATTAAATTACAACGTAATTCACACAATTAAGAAACAAAATAGATGTGAACAGGTTGCACTTTCAAACCTCAGCAAATACCTATGAAGAAGAGCTCCCGCATCTTGCATTAATTCCAAATAAATACGTTAATATTTGAAACAAAGAATTACAAAGTCCTACTAATTTTAAAGGTGTGAAATGGCTTGTAACGACATTATTGCTGGGACGATTCATCTATCTCCTGATTCAATACTATCACGATATTTGGGCGCAGAATAGATATGTATTGCGATTTTAAGTATTGCGATTCGATATGACGATTTGTTGCGATTTTTGTTAACTTTTTTAACATTAGACCATGAGAAAAAGTTGAATCACACACTTCTAGGCACTTTTACTTTTGAAAATATCTAAATAAATACAGTAAAAATGATTGATTTAGTGTCTGTTTGTAGTCAGAGATGTCCTGAAGTCAAATATATCAGTATCATTGTCAGGAATTATTTATATATTTTTTCCAGCAACCCAAAAATCAAAGAATATAAACATTTCCTCACAATTTAGTGGTATTTTCTTTTTAATTTATGAGGGATATGTAGTGGTTTATTCTTCTGGTGAATATAATCCATATGACATGTTGTAGTTTGTTTTTTTCACACAATATTTTTATTTAAATTTTTAACAGCATAAAAAACAGACTTTTACATTGATATAATATATAACACAATATAGAGTTGCTGCATTTGACACTAAATCAAGAAAGAAAGAAAAAAACCCAAACAAGAATGCTCCTCCTCTTTTAATAAATTGTAATCTATACAAAATGGAGTATATTAATTGCAACAGATGCAAAATATAACAAGTATTTTTAAGAAAAATACATATTCTACAAGGTTGGAAACTGCATTGACTCATTTGTTAAATCTAAATCTTTAACATTATTAATGAAGGGTCTCCATAAATATATATAATATATGCTTTTTAGCCGTTAATATGTAAGTTGTCCTTTCTAATGGAAGGCTTATGTTGTAGTTTTTATATATTTTCGGTGGCACGTGCAAATGTCAAATAAAAAACATTGGAAAATGGGAATATATACACATTTATATAGTGTATTTATGCATGCTTTATCTTTTTGGATCTAGATATTTAATGCGTCATTCCAGCACCATTCAATTATTAAAAGAAAAAGGTTTCATGTGCCAAAATAGAACCATCTGGCCGCCTTTAACAAGGTTAATCCAAAGAATTATTAGGAAACATCGGGCCAAGCTGGTGTATACTCTGCTATGAACTACTCCGGGTCAGCTGGGAGCATATGGGAATACCATCAAACTGTGATTTGCTGTGTCGACATCCTCATAACCTCTGGGATGCTTCATCCATGGAGGTCCAGGCTATACCATGCCTTCCCTGACACTTCAAAAACCAGACAGACTGGTGGGGATAATGCAAAACATAGAGACGGACTGGGAGGAAAAAAGGGATAAAACAAGTATAGTTTCTGAACATATTCTGTTGTCCAGTCACTAGTACACTGCCGTGATTCTGAAATAGTCCGTTTGAGAGACAGAAATCCTCAGAGAAAGTCCATCTGGGCATCTACGGGCCAAACAGAAAATCAATAAAGATCAGAGTAATGGCAGGACGCACACATACAAAC
The DNA here is from genome assembly GCA_916700685.1 of Adelosebastes latens. NCBI lineage: Eukaryota > Metazoa > Chordata > Actinopteri > Perciformes > Sebastidae > Adelosebastes > Adelosebastes latens. The sequence goes on along the minus strand of CAKAKR010057757.1, from coordinate 16,575 downwards.
ATCCACAGAGGCTCAGTGAATTAAACCAACACTAATCACACCTTATTAGCCGAGGCTCAAGCGAACGCCAGCGGAATCGATCCGCGGGTCCGATAATGGGAGTCATTAGCGTTTTAATGAAGCCGAGTTTGGCAGAAACGAGAAGAAGGAAAGGAAAAGGTGTGAAGTGAGAAGAAAGATGGGTTTAGGTATAAAGGGAAGGAGAAACATGGATAGGTGATGAAGAAATAAGTGACAAAAAATGGCAGATGGCAGATCTGTGGAGTGGAAGTTGAAGTCTGACAACGTCACTAACGGAGCTACAGTGTGTGGACCTTATTTTACGTTTTTCATTACACCTCAATAAAGTCACTTTAATAAATTTGGGGGATTCACATGACACAGATTAAAAAAATAATGGTCAAAATTGAAGCAGCAGTGGGTGAGATATCCTGACTTGTAGCCTTCTATCAAGCTCCAAAAACACTGACTCCTACGTTTCCCATAATGCAACTCAATAACATGTTTCATTAGTCATCATCAGGGCGATTTTCTCGGACTACAGAGAGACAGAAGACTTAGTTTTACAGTCTAAGTAGTAGTGGTGTAGTGTCCCTTTAAGAGACTGAAAACAAGAGGAAAAAGCAACCTTTTGCTCAAATTAGTTGTAGTTCTTTGAGTAAAATCATACTTTATTTCGGCCTATAAAGCATTTTTCTCTCTAGTACCGTTTGTAGAAGTAAAACTCCAATCTGCAAAACAAGAAGCAATGAAACAGGCCTGGGGACCTGACTCAGAGAAATGCTGACATATACAAATGCAGTTTATGCGTTTAGCTGACACTCTTATCCAGAGCAATGCAAAATAAGTACAAAAAAAAGAAATCCGAGATAACTGAAGCAGCTGTTGTGCACCCAGACAATAGTTGTGACAAACATTGAAATGATGATGGGAAGTAGAGAAGAGCTGGGTAAAGAAATACGAGCTGAGGAGCCGTGGCTGCAGCTTTTATTTTGTCAGGCGTTCTTGTACGGGAGGAAGACGATACAGAGGAGGCAGATGTGATTCAGGATGGGAGGGGGTGATTACTACAGCGTGCCAACAGTGAAGAAAAATGATGTGCATGTAATAGTTTCCTGTCTCCTGCAGTAGCTGATGGGGTGTTTAATGCGCGAGTATTGCCTCTGAAAACACAAACTAAAGACTGGAGGGATTTCATCCGCTGGACACTGAAACCATTGAGTTGTGGAAAGTAGTGCAACCAGTGTTAAGTGATAACCTGCTAATGGGTCATTCCCAATTCCCTTTTATTTTCCTTTAACTAACTTAATTGTGAAGGTATGTGGAGGGAAAACACTGCTGTAACTAATGTATCCTCATACAACGGTTCGTTTGGTATCTTGCGAAAAGTTATTTCTCATTTTTTGTGTGTTTTCTTACGGATGTCCAGCAACACGTGTCAATTTCCGTTCCAGTCTTTTCAAAATAGACTTCCGTTTTCACAGGAAACTACTTAGTTAGGTTTAGGCAACAAAACGACTTTGTTAAGTTTACAAAAAGATCGTGGTTTTGGTTAAAATAACTCTAGAAGTAGCATAATTTAAGTACGGAAGTTACGTGACAAAAACTACTTAGTTAGGTTTAGGAAAAGATTGTGGTTTGAATTAAAATAACACCTGATGTGGCGTAACTTAAATACGGAAGTTATGTGACAAATGTTACTTAGTTAGGTTTAGGAAAAGATTATGGTTTAGGTTAAAATAACTCCAGAAGTTGCATAACTTCAGTACGGAAGTTACGTGACAAAAACTACTGAGGTTTATGAAAAGATCGTGATGTGGGGTAAAATAACCACGGAAGTGGCATTACTTGCGAAAGTTACGTGACAAAAACTACTTAGGTTTAGAAATAGATCGTGGTTTAGGTTAACATAACTACGGAAGTGGCGTAACTTAAGTACGGAAGTTACGTGACCAATAAATTAACGTTGACTTCTGGTTTCACACGGGACACGAACATCGGTCTCCTTGGCAAAAGTCTGGTATTTTTTGACCCACCCATCCACCCCGACTTCCTCCCTGCGTCGCGTTTGTCGCTCTTTATACTTCCTGGTTCACGATTACGTGGATTACATATGAATTGATTTAGTGGGATATATATATGAATTACAGTGCATTACCTTCCGTAGGTATAGCTATAACGGTGTGTGAGAACAGCCTGCTGTAACACAACTACTCTTGTACTTTATTATGTTATTTCCATTGAATGCTTCTTTATAGTTCTACTACAAATATTGTACTTTTTACGAGCTAAAACTTTGATTCTCAACCTCCCATTTTGCTTACTTTTGTCTTTTATTTTCTGTCGTCTTCTTTTGTCTTTTCTTTTCTCTTATTTTCGGCTCCCAATTGCTCGTCCTTGGCTTTTGACCTTTTCCACATCCAATGCAATAATTTCTGGAGCTGAATGTCAGCAACCATCAAAAAAAAAACCCGACTCCCCACCCCAAAACGGCATCAATTTCAGCCTTGTTAGGCCTCCACGCTTACACACACACACACACACACACACACAGTGGTCGGCCAGCGGCAGACAATGTAAACCAATCCCTCTATTGCTGTCAGCGAACAAGTGGCTACCCGCTGGGTGAAAAAAGGGCACGGTGAGAAATGCTCTCAATCACTTTCAATTAATCCCCCCCTCCTCGCTGCTTGAAGGGACAGTTTTTCCACGGGGCGTGTGTGATATTGATTTATTATCCTCATCTACAATATTTCTGGCCGTGCACAACCAGACCTGTTAGCATCAGGGAATCATTAAGAGTTGGCTCTTAAAGCAGTATTTGTTCAAATATTTAAAAAAAAAATACATTTTCTGCCACAGTTTCCACAATAATATAAAAATCCCCCCTGTTGTGATTTCCAGACAGTTCTTATCTCATGCTAATAGTGTGGATAATGATAATAAAGGAGAGTGGATGTGTGCGTGTGCGAGATCGGCGGCGTCCCTGCTTGAAATGATTAGAAGGTCGGGGCCCATTATGAGCTCCTCTCTGCCTTTTGTATCTGCTGTAATGAATACTGAGGGGGGCATTTGGAGTACTTTGAGGAACTAACAGCCTTTTTAATCCTTTAATCCTGAGGAAAACCAATTTCACCCCTACACACACACACACACACATAATTTGAAAGAGGTTTCACTGAGTGTGTGTGTGTGTTTAACCTGCTCTGGTTAATTTCCCGGCTCAGAGACCTGGTGATCCTGGAGATTAGGTTCATTAAAATCACATATTGTACTCACCGCGGTGTGTGTGTGTGTGTGTGTGCGCGCCGGGATCAAGTGAGCAGATAGGGAAGGGCCATCGGTGTCGACGTTATCGCCCTTGTAGGTCCTATACCACACACATCCAGATGACCCCCCCACCCCACCCCCCCTCTGTGGCGTTTGCAGCAGTTTGACCCCGACAGGCTTGACTCCTGCTGGTTTGTAAAACGCCCCACTGTGACGAGTGCTACAGAAACCTTAAGGAAGTTTTATCTCTTAACCTTTACTTAGTGGGGGGCTAATCCTTAGGTCTCTAAAGTACATTAAACACCCTTTATTTTGACCCAAATACACATTTGATGCACCTTATATTGCATAGAAAGAATGAAAGAACTGAAACTATAAAAGTTTTTCTTTTTACGTAAAAGGGTACTGGCATCATATGAAAGTAGAAAACCTAATGAATCAGTTGGTACCAACCATGTCATACTAGCTTGTAGTGAAGGAGTTTAAATAACGCTCCAAACTTGCGCTTAATTTTGGTGAGGAAAACTGTCATGGCCATCTTTAAAGGGGTCCCTTGACCTCTAACCTCCAGATATGTGAATGTAAATGGGTTCTATGGGTACCCACGAGTCTCCCCTTTACAGACATGCCCACTTTATGATAATCACATGCAGTTTGGTGGCAAGTCATAGTCAAGTCAGCACACTGACACACTGACAGCTGTTGTTGCCTGTTGGGCTGCAGTTTGCCATGTTATGATTTGAGCATATGTTTTATGCTAAATGCAGTACCTGTGAGGGTTTCTGGACAATATTTGTCATTGTTTTGTGTTGTTCATTGATTTACAATAATAAATATATACATACATTGGCATAAAGCAGCATATTTGTCCACTCCCATCTTTAAGAGTATTAAATACTTGACAAATCTCTCTTTAAGGTACATTTTGAACAGATATGTGTGATTAATTTAAGATTAATCGCAAGTTGTCAATGTGGAAAATTTGAACGCAGATTTTCTTCCATTCTACCAGCTCATTAATAGTAGTTTATTATATTCACCAGTTGTGCCAGATGTAAATCATTCCCTAATTAGATGTAGCGATGAACCAATATCGGGCCAATACTGACTCCAATAGGATCGGATATTGGTATCAATGGGGCCAATCTATTCAATTCAATTCTATGTTTATATACTATATATATTATATACTGGAATTTTAATTCCTGTTTAAGTTTTGACCAATTTGTTGCTGCATTAGAAAGGGTTACACTTCCTGTTAATTAAAGTGTACGATTTATTATTTTAATAATAAATAAGATGAAACTCGCTGCCCTTCGACCTGTCCTAACCATAAACATTCAAGGTCAACGCCTAACCTTAACCATCTTGCGAGAGTTTCGCAACTTGGGGGTTACCTTCTAGACACAACCCTGAAAAAGTCGGAACTGTGCATCCCTAATTCGATGACACACAGCTGAGGACGGGGCCTGAAAACCACTACTTTGTAATATCATGTATTTAATCATTGTGTACAGTTTGAGAAGTTTTCTGTAAAAGCGTCTACATGTGGTTTCGAAGAAAAACTATTACACTCACATTTTCTGTGACATCATGGGCAGCCAGAATATATTCTATCAATGACAGCCGGACTCTTAAAGGATTATGTTGAAGAAGAGCACATGCAGCTCACGCCGTGGTTACTGAAAAACGTTGATAAGGAAGCAAGGGAGGAGTGTGTGAGCGTATAAATTCCTTTATGTGCTTTCAGCATTTGTGTATTTCTTTTATGAGTGTCTCTGCCTCGGCGTCTGCATGAGGACGGTGTGTATTTTAGTGCATTACTCCAGGCAGCACCTCCTATCACTGCTTCATAATGGAGGAGTGTCTGGGGAGTGTTATCACGGAGCCTGGCTGTTCGGGGGACTTAGGGGCCGGGGGCCCGGCTCAAAGGGCCCCCACGACGCTGAAAAGGTGACTGAATTGAAAAGAGGGTGGGGACGCTCTGCTTGTCTTTTATGCGTGTGCGTGTATGGGAGAGGCTATGTGTGTGCGAGTAAAAGTCAAGAGGGCAGGACACAAGAGAGCGCCACAGAAGAATCGTCTTCCCAGCATGCCACAGGGCTTCCCTTACTCCCTCCGTAGGTGAGTAGCGACATAATTAGACAGATAAAAAAGCAACAGCGAATGTGGGAGCTCAGATAAGGTCTAATGAGAAGGAGACGGGACAGAGTGAGGAGAGGGGGATGGAGAAGGGAATGAAAAGGAGGTGAGGCGACGAGGAAAGAGGGAACAGAGGGAGAGAAAAAGCACAAAAACAGGCGAGAGATTCAGATCAGATGAGGGTTATTAGGGTGAGATGACACATCCGAGGAGTCCAGGACAGGCCATCTGATGTCTCCTCTTCCTCCTGCGCACTGCAAAAAGTCTCCTTCACTTCAACTCATTTTACTATTAAGTCTTGAATCTCACCTTTCTGAAACGTTCTACTGTTGTAACGATAAATCATTACCGTTTTCATTTTGGCATAATAATATAATCATAGTACAGACATGAGAGACTGGGAATCTCGTCGGTATGCCAGAAAATGTTCCAGTTCGCCCTGTGGCCAAAAACAGCAATAAAGACGCTGTTCTTCAAGAGTGAATGAAGCTTTCAGAGTCGCTGGAACAAGCTGATGGAAAACTAACTTCTAATATGAATATTTACTTCTGCGAATATACGGAAAAAGAATTGTAGTCTTAGCTTTGAGAGCAGGCGGTTCTCATACACCGTTCGCAGCTATACCTACGAAAGGTAATGCACCGTAATTTGTATATATCCCAGGAAATCAATGCGTATGTAATCCACGTAATCGTGGACTAGGAAGTATAAAGAGGGACAAACTAAGTAATCTTTGCGACGTGACTTCCGCATTTAAGTTACGACACTTCCGGAGTTATTTTAACCAAAACTGCGATCTTTTCCTAAAGCTAACTAAGTAGTTTTTTCTCGTAACTTACGTACTTAAGTTACGCCACTTTTGGAGTTATTTTGACCTAAACTACGATCTTTTCCTTAAGCTAACTAAGTAGTTTTTGTCACATAACTTCCGTACTTAAGTTACGCCACTTCCAGAGTTATTTTAACCCAAAACCTAACTAAGTAGTTTTGTTGCCTAAACCTAAACAAGTAGTTTCCGGTGAAGGAAGGAGTTTATTTTGAAAAGACTGGAGCGGAAATTCACACTTACGTCACGTGTTGCTGGACATTCGTAGGAAAACACACGAAAAATGAGGAATAACTTTTCGTAAGATACTATACGAACCGTTGTATGAGTAATAATTACAGTACACCAATGCTAATTTTTCCTGATACCCTTTTGAATGGTGAATATTCCCCAGCAAAAAACAAACATTGAAAATTGAATTGGAAACCTGAGATGTTAAAAAAAAGAAGACATTTTTTGCAGTGTTCTGTCTCCCTCTCCGTCTATCTGATCTCCCTCTTCCTCTCTTTGTCTCCTGCTGCCACCAACTGCTCCGTGTCCATCTGGGTACAACATCCGCTCTCTGGGAGGCTTCGTGTTTATCTATATCATCCTGCAGCAGATTAGCTGACACCTCTCACACCTCCTGCTCCGACCTGCCCTGCTGTCTAACCTCCGACACACATTCTTCTACATTTCAATAGCTCCATACCTCAACACTCTGCAACTTCTCTCTTTGGTTTATCATTTTTGGTTTTCAAAAGGAAGTGATTGTTATTCATTCAGTGTGCGGTGTAATGAATTGTTTGTCTGGTGTTGTTGTTTTGTTTGGCTCTTCTCCTTCAGTCATTTGTTGCAGATCATTTGGCTGTGACTAAGTTGGCAGTGAAGACGCAAACATGAAGAGGGCCATATCCTCACAATGCATTCTGCAGTCATGATCAGAATAGCTCAGTGGGTAGACAAGTCGACATTGTACCTGCAGCGTAATCTGATGGATGCACTTTTGCTCGACTTTTTATTGAACTGCTGCATGCATATACATTTATTTGATTTAGGTTAGTACATGCATGAGATTAGGGATCACTTACTAGCTTTTTCCTTCGCTTTCAACCACTCAGTCTGAGCCATATGGAAGTTTATGTACTTAAAGTACGTAACACACTTAACTAACATACTTATTTTAACCCAAACCATGATCTTTTCCTGAACCTAACCAAGTAGTTTTGTTTGAATTCACGTTAACCACGTGTTAAATAGTCTATCAGACTACCTTGCACGTTGCAAAAATTATGCTAAAGGTGTACCCAGTGCGTTAAAAAGTGACGCCAAAGGGGCCCTGACCAAGCGTCTGTATGCAACGAGTTGCGAATGAGTTGGCATGCATCATTTTCTGTGAATCCCTTGTACCATTTGAATCCATTGAAGTGTGGGAATGGCGGACTCCGCCACTGACAATGCAAAGTACTTTATAGAGAGGTAACGTATAAGTGCAAAAGCATTGTTTTGACTGGTTAATTTCCAGTCAAACCAAAAGTATGATTTGATGTGATGAAAATCTAAAAGATTATAACTTTAAGTTAGATATTTAAAGGGCGGGTCCATCTGCGTTCTTTTCCGATGTAGGATACCAAAGTAAGTTAATCAAATAAGATTATGAATAATGTGAAAGCTAGCATGCGTTGAGTCAGAGTTAGCTATGTTAAGTTTGGAAATAACTGAAAGGGTTGGATCGGATTTTTATACCTTGACCTTGATGACCCTGGCCTTGACCTTGCCGTCAGACAGCCCTTTCGGACGGGGAACTGAAGCAGTTATATCACTGTCTTCAAAGCCACCAGACTCCATTCACAAAAACAGTAATTTTACCTCGTGGAACACGGGAGTGCCGACCACCATCCATGAAAAAAACCCAAATAATGGACTCGCCCTTTAAATCAGTATGTTTTTTTGTGTTAGTGACTCTGATATACCACAGTCAGTACTTATCCAGCCCATTCAACATGCTCTAGACGCGCCACTACTGACTCATTTTGGTGCCAATCGGCTATTTAGATATTGGTTGATGTGACCAGTTGGCAAACTCACCAAAAGTCAGTGTAGTCTGTTAACTTTTTAGTACCAGAATGCATCTTTATGTGGCTGTTTTGAGAGACTTAAGAAGTTAAAATAGTGAATGAAGTGAATGTTAACCAGATTCAGTATTTGGAGCCACGTCTTTCTTTCTTTGGGTCTAGGTTCGTTAACAGGCCGCTGTTTAATCCGGAGGAGGTAATGGTATCGATGAACACAACCAAACCGGTTGAATACCCAGCAATAAGATGATCAATCATATCTTTAGGAGTCCCGGGCCACATGTTTTAGCCCCCGCATTAATTCAATCCCCATTATCCGGGGCTAAGGAGGAGGCCGTAATGGATTTGTGCACTCTAACAGAAAATGGCTTTTTTGAACCAACACACAATTAGCTTATGAGAGTTTTGGCAAACCATACCCATATTATCAACATAATGGGAAATAAGCCCGCAGCTTTTTAAATGAGTTAGAAGATGGGGGGTTAATAATGTGTACAGAAAGTTTTCAACTTTAATTTATCATTCCAGGAGAGACCATTAATCAGAGCGACTGTGAAGCGATGTTTTTCCTATTGATTTTAATCTGTTATTTAATCCCCTTTAGTTAATTTCCCCCTCAAACTACTTATTGTGATTTTTATGTTTACTGCTGGTAAGAAATGGGCTTCATATGTGTGCTCATCCCCACAGCATTACAAATGTGAGGAATAATTGCAATGAGCTGAAATTTGAAGGGAAAGTGTTTGTCGAAGTGACAAATACAACTTTTATTTTACAGAAGTTGACTTGATATACCTGCAGTTATCCTTCATAACAAGCCAAAATACGAAAGAGGACAAGTTTCAAACTCATAACTGAGGCAGATTCAGAGGCTACATATATATATGCTTTAAATAAGAATATTTTCATTATTGGTTACGATCTTCCACCCAAGCAATTTAGAAGGCGATACCAATACCAGTGTCATTCAATGGTTCTCGATACCAATTTGATTCCCATTTATTACCATTTGCATACTGTTATTTTAGGTTAGGATTATTTTAGTTATGTTAGGAAGTTTTACAGGTCATAATTCCCTCTTTATTATCTATTCTATATTGCTGGGAAACATCTCTTTCAAACAACTGTATTTATTCAAGTTTCTGCCAAAAACTAAATTTTACAAGATTGCATTTGAACACATCATGATAACTATACTCATTTTTTTAATAGAGCCTGAACACATCATAATTTAAATCAATGGCACCGCCCGTTAACGTTAGCTGTTCGCTCCGTAGAGGATTGTGATGCTCATCCTGCTGATTTCAACACGTATTTGTTGCTCACGATAAGTTGCGTCATCTGGACACGTCAATGGTGAGTTTACTGCGTTCCAAACACATTTTCTATTGTCCCCAAGCCCTGACGGTACCTGCGGTACCGTAGAAAAACATGTCGCCACCGTCACGTTTTCAGATTACTGGCATCAACTTGGTACCGAAGTATCGGTTCTTGTACCATCACAAAAGAGGTCAAGGTCGAGCATTTACTATTCCATATTACTTACTATATCTTGTAAGTCTGAGAACATGGTTTCAAATCTTAAGTATTTCTCTAAAAATCCATTACTAAATCACATTTTAAAACCAAAACTGTTGTAACTTTGACCGATAATTGAGTGTTTACGTAGGAACCCATCATTTACAGTAAGAAGCTGATCGAGAAAAAATGTTTTTCAGGCCCTTTAAGCCTTGATAAGATACGTATATGAGCTCAAAAACAATTGACAGAACATTCTGTCTTGTTTTCACTGTGTTTTATATCGATATCACAATGTTCCCATAAACAAAATACCAATACATTCCCAAAGCCATGACATTTCCATGCAGTAAAATGAGTATATTACACATACTGGACATTATAACAACCACGTTATTTGAATAATATAAATGTACATCCTGTCTTTGCTTTTGTTTATTCATGAGCAACTCTGCAATCTTGCCTTTCTGGATTGTAAAAGTTTTGACTGCTTTAATACGGCGTTAAGGACCACATCTCTTTTGAGACGAGGGTTCAATGTCACCGACGTGAACCAAAGTAAAAAGACTAATTCCCTTACAAGAGGTGTAGAGGGGGAAAAAAAGGAGAGGAAAATGGAGGCTAGCGGGGATTTTATTAAACATGATGACTTGTCTGTCGGGTAAACAAAGCTTCCCCGCCTGGTGGCCTAATACTCTGAAAAAGTGCCAAATCAGCCGGTGAGGATTCAGCGTGTGTGCGGGGATTAAAGCTAAAACCCGCGAGGCCGCGGCACCCCTGTATGCAAACACAGTCCGCTACGTTAACCCAGTTTGATATCACAATGCATAATCTCTGCTTTTTTTAACAACACACACACACAAACACACACACAGGCGTAATCTCTTCTTCCCGCAACTGCCGGGGTGTGACCTCTACGGCCCGATGCCCGCTGAGTGACGGGCCGCTCATCTCTGCACAGCACGCTGTGTTAGGCTCATGAACAATACACACACACACACACACACACTGTTGTACATAAAGAAAAGACATCTAGTTATTTTGTGAGCGGGTGTATTTGTTCGATGTATAACGAAAGCACATCACACTCTGCCTTTCCTGTTAGATTACACCCTCTCTGATGCATAGTGACCTAAAGTGACCTGTTATTTTCCATCATTCGGAGCTTGTTAGAAGAAAACATCTTCAACTTCATGACTAGTTTGTCACCGACTTTGTCCCCACTGTGTGTGGTTTCCTAGATTATGGCCACCTCTTTAGTCTTCCCACTGGTGTGTTGTTAAAATAACAATATGAGGCGACACTGAGTAGACATAAACTTGGACGCAAAGACGACTTTCTATTTCCAGCGGTTTCAACGTCACTCTAACCTGCCAACGCCTCAACGTTCACGCCACTTTCAAAAACGCTCCAGCGACCTCCCCGTCACACGTGGCACCTGGCACGCAGGTCCGACGGCAAATACCCGTTGGTTAATATTTGCACAGCATTTACAAAGCCACTTTTCCAGTCGGTTATATATAGGTGTGCTCTGCAGATGTTTATCGTTGCGGGCATTGATCCGTGTCGTTCCATGCAAAGGTTGGACCCCGGAAAGGTTAATTGGAAAACAAGAAGAGTTGAGAGACTTTCAGTCATGCTAAACTAAAAGTTTAGTGTGTTTTCTGCTGGGGCTCTAAAGGACAGAGAAAGTGTGTCTACAAACTTAAGACCTCTTCAAAATGTACCTTAAAGGGAGATTTGTCAAGTATTTAACACTATAATCAACATGGGAGTGGACAAATATGCTGCTTTATGCAAATGTATGTATATATTTATTATTGGAAATCAATCAACAACACAAAACAATGACAGATATTGTCCAGAAACCCTCACAGGTACTGCATTTAGCATAACAAATATGCTCCAATCATAACATGTCAAACTGCAGCCCAACAGGCAACAACAGCTGTCAGTGTGTCAGTGTGCTGACTTGACTATGACTTGCCCCAAACTGCATGTGATTATCATAAAGTGGGCATGTCTGTAAAGGGGAGACTCGTGGGTACCCATAGAACCCATTTACATTCACATATCTGGAGGTCAGAGGTCAAGGGACCCCTTTGAAAATGGCCATGCCAATTTTTCCTCGCCAAAATTTAGCGTCAGTTTGGAGCGTTATTTAACCTCCTTCGTGACAAGCTAGTATGACATGGTTGATACCAATGGATTCCTTAGGTTTTTCTAGTTTCATTAAAGAAACTAAATTAGAGAAATGTTAAAGAAATTAGTGGCGTTAAAACGAATTTGCGTTAACGCGTTATTATCTCTTTGACAGCCCTAATATAAACATAGAATTGAATTGAATATCACGACGCCATTGTCTCCGATCCAGCTATTTGAGTCAGTATCGGCCCGATATCTGATATAGGTTCATCCCAAGGTCAAGTGGGCCAATTAGTAGTAGGCCCACTTGACCCCAGCCCGGAGACTACTGGCCCAAACACTCCCAAAATGTCATGTCTTGTTCCGATTTGTTGGTTTGCTGATGTGGTTTGGAGCAGCAGCAGCTACGTTGCGAGAATTCGGTCCTTAATTTCAGACACTGCCAGACTTTTGACTCAGGTTATCTTTCTAAATCGGTGGACAATGTGTCTAGGACCATCATTTTCTGCTGATGACCAAAGATATACAACATTTCTTTCATGATTGTCATCTTTTGATCAAGAAAGATAATAAAAACATAATTGAATATATACAAATATCTAAAAGGGATATTCATGTCCCATTTAAGATTTTATTTTGGTGCCAAACAGCGTCATGGACAGATTCAGGAAGGTGTTAAATGACCTTACGGGCATTGTAAGTTTCCTCTGACTGACAGCTTACCCGACACCGTGTGAATGGTCCTATCACCTCTCTGTGAGCCCAGAAGTGTTTGCAAACACTGTTATTTCCAGGTTTGTGCTTTATATCACAAACTGGAACTGGAGCCAAAAAAAGGGCGCCGAGAGGCCCTCGAGCTGAAGAGGAGCCACTTTACAAGCAATTCATCACCTTGTGGCGGCCCGTCTCTCCTCTTCCCCTTCATGTCTCTCTCCCACTCCCTCTCTTTCCACTGGCTTTTTTTTTATCACACTAGTTGTTCTTCCTCTCTATGTCCCGACAAAAAAACCTCCCTCCTCCCCTCCAAACCCCTCATCTTCCTCCCCCCCTCCACCGCCGCCGTCTCCCGGTCTAATCCTGGAGCTTCGGTTCTGTTATGGCGTATGGGTATCTGACCTCAGCATCGCCTCTAATCCGGCTTAGTTCACTTAATGATGCCACTTGTGGTGCCACGAACGCCACCGAGAAGTCTATAAAAGCCTTCCATTAAAATGCAAATCCGAACTGGCGGAGAGAGAAGCTAAGCGACACGGGAGTGGGAGAATTTGACCGCAGAGCCCTTCTTTTTTCGTCTCTCGGCTATGCAGCCGATGCGGCAAACGCTCCCTCCAATAATAACTGATTCTGTGATTAGGAGCACTGCTGCATGTTGGCGATGAAATAGACTCCCGTCCTCCGCAGAACAAAACGAGAAAGAGAGGGAAAACTCCATTTCAGAGGAGACTCGTGCATTTTTTTTTTTTTCCCCCGTTGTTGTCAGGAAATGAACAAATGGTTATCAATGTTCGGAGGGTAAATCTCCCATCTCTCCGCCAGGTTTTCCCAGCTGATACTATTTTCTCCGTACAAGGCAGGAAATGAAATTTCTCTTCTGTGCGCCGTATCACCTCGCGTCCGCCGCCCTCCCCCTCATCTGCTCTACCTTTTTATCAGGGTATTCTTTACTGAGAGAGAGAGGAAGGAGCCTCCTCTCCATCTCCAAACAGAGAAGTAGTCTCCAGCAATAACATGCCATACACATCAAGGCCGATACACGCCGCAATAGAGTAGTTTCAATTTACAGAATTATTTGGTGGTGGATGGGTATCTGACCTTTTTTCTTTTTTTCCTATGGAGGGATTATACCATATCATGTCCTTCACACATGGGAATCATGATTTAGTTAAACCATATCAGTGTGCTGGTGTTTACATGGATTTAAATGAAAAAGTGTAATGCATAGCTACTTTTTTGTGTTTATTTGGACGTAAAGAATAAAATATAATGTAGTTTAGCTTCAGTCCAATCTAAGATGTCCAGAAAAAACAAACTTCTTGATGATCTTTGAAACTCTGTGAGTGAAGTGTCATAAAAACTCTGTTAAAAACAGTCATATATTCACTCGTATTTGCATTTCCATGGAGACATTTTTTTTGTTTTCACAACAATTTCCACTAGACTAGAATGCATAATTAGTTTATGTTTCCCATTGTAAAATTAAATCTAAAAATACATTTTTATTCACCCAATCACCAATTTGCGAGAAGTTTATCACTACACGCTAATTGGTGATTATCACACCAAGAAAATTAATACAAATGATATAAACAAGTGTATGTTTTTGTGAGAAATTTGGGAAAATTCTCATTATTAATGTCATTTGCATGATTCAGTTGAAAAAGTACGACTATTATTAAAAGGGATATTTAATTTTGTTAATTTTAATTTTTTATTTTGGTTTGACAGTGACTAATTAACTACATATGGGAACAACGGCACCGAGGGCAAATTGTAGTAACAGTAGGACGCTTTGATTATCAATTAATCTATTGATTCTTTTTTTTTTTTTTTTAATAATTGATTAACCGCTCAGTCTCCAAACATCAGAAAGTAGTGAAAAAGAGCTTTGTTTTGCATTTCATTTTCTATTTTATAAAACGTAGAAAACCAGAGTATGTTTGCTTTTGTTTGTTTATTTGAATCCCCCATTTGCTACCTGATCACATTAAGCTTTCTGGGGTCAATCATCATCTTATATATATATTGATTTAGTCCCATATGCATATAGCTCTATGTACATAACCTCTCTGTATATGGATATAAATATAACTCCACCTGTATATACAATTTATTCTGTATAATACTCTTATACAACATTTCTTTTATACAATATTTCATCAGTATGCATAGTTTGCACTCTTGTTAGATGCAAAACTGCATTTCGTTGTCCTTGCACTTGTACTATGTGCAATGACAATAAAGTTGATTCTAATCTAATCTAATCTATACATACAATATGATTTAATTTGATTTGTAGTATTATTTGAACATGTTTCTAGTCTAGGCCTGTCACGATAATTACGTTATCAACTTATCGTACGATATATGGACATGACATATTGACTTATCATACGATATGTATGGAATAAACAGCAGCTGCCATTATAAGACTTGGACATTGCACAGACATTGCACATTTTTGTTAACAGAGCCTGAGAGTCCATTTATTTATTGGTTATATTTTATTAATTTAGGATATTTTTATATTTTTTGAATGAATATTATTAAGACTTAAACGTTAATTGCTTTTTGAAAGGGTGTACATTATGTGCATTACTATGCTATTATATTATCCTTATATCAGTGGCATAAAATGACAATAATATCATTTATCGCACTTATTTCTGGGGCAGTATATCGTCCAACAAATGTAGTTACCGTGACAGATCTATTCCAGTCATTAAGGCTTTATTGTCATACAGATTGTGATAGTTCCCATTCGAGCACCCAAGTAGTGTAAGTGAAAATAAATGGCCAAACAGCAAAAGAGGTTGAGTAGTTTTATTTCACATTAATCACACATTTTATTGTCTTATGCTACAACATATACCCTCCTGAATCCTAACAACAAAAACTTGAAGGGCACTCTGAGAGCGCAGACATCCACCAAGGCCCTAAATTTGATGAAATTTGGGCCAGTAGTTTTCCCGTAATCCTGCTGACAAACGGACAAACAAACAGAACCGAAAACATAACCGAACCGAAAACATAACCTCGTTGACGGAGGTAATAAAGAGAAATCAAAGGCAGACTGAGAGATTAAACCAGTGACAAAAATGCACTAACGGCAGAAATTGAACCCAAAATGTAGTGTTTTTGTTTAAAGAATAATGGGTAATTTTACTCCTGGGTTGCCAAAATGCTAACATTTTTATCAGCTCAGGCAGCGCCGCCTCACTCCAAACAGCGTCTCGGAATAGAAACTCTTCAGACAAACACACAAACATTGTTCTTGGCAGAGCCGGGGTGATGAGGCAGTGTTGTTGGCTCTGCAGCGGAAACCTATTGAGAGTCAGGAGAGTGAATTTGGGGTCGCTTCACTGCCCCGTTGCCTGCCAGTGATTGGCCCGATTCCTGCTTTCAGAAACGTGGTCATGGTCAACACACACACACACACACACACACACACACACACACACACACACACACACACACACACACACACACACACACACACACACACACACACACACAAACGCATTGAATAGAACTTCTTTTCAGGGAATCTTGTACTATTGACATAATATTTGCAGAATATATATGTGAAAAATTGCATGAAATGAAGCTATTATTTTTGTATTTTCTTTTAAAAGCAGATTAAAAAAAGAAGCTTTCTTTTGTAGAGTGAAAACAGACCTATTTTATGACAATGTGTGGCCATACATCGGCCGTATTTCCAGTAAATGAATGCGTCATAAAGCTCAGATACCTCTTGCACAGTGTTACCACCTTTGCTCCAAACTGGCCCAGTAAATGTGTTTGTAATTATTGGTGTGAGAGAGAAAGAAAAGCATTGGGAGCCACTGGTGCCTTGCAGTGAATAAAAATAATCTTTTGTATTTGAAACACGCCGAAATAATC